>JAVTVJ010006265.1:0-15614 GCA_034509425.1 Eopsaltria australis
TTCTCGCAGATCCAAGCTGCCATCGACGAGGACTCTGGCTGCCCTTGCAGGTCCAAAACCCTCCTCCAAACTGACATCAAGAAACTGGGGGGCAGAGTTCTCTTTCTCAGAGAAAAGGGACACTTTGTGTCCCGGCCCTAAGGCACTGTGCTCCCGGTGATGCCGTTTGGTTTCTGCCTTTTTTCTTTTATATGTTCTCTGTACTCTCTGCCCATATTTTTGTGGCTCTGTAGCCTACTATATTAATAGCTAGTTTTTCCAGTACCTTTCCATAGCCTTTCCCTAAGCCGAAAGACAAAACAAATTCCAGAGCTCCAAGCCCCAGGGGGTTGCAAGGCCCTGTCCTATCTCAGTTCTTCCTGGGAACCAAGGCCGAGAACAACTCTGAGGTACATTTCATAAGCAGAGTGCAGCCAGTGCTGAGAGGGGGGCTCCAGGGAAGGGGCTGGACCTGAGGGGGAATTGAATCGCCACTTGTTCTCCTTATTGGTGCTCTTAATTATGCTAATTTCCTAAAAGCTATAAATATGTACTCACCCCTGGAGGGGCTGGGCTTTTATGGACACTTTCCATAACTGCTCCTGAAGACCTTCAAAATAAAGATCCTTTTATATTACTCTTGCTAAAAATGATCTGAGTTTATTTCAGGGGGGGAAAGGCACAAGTTATTTGCAACCAGAAGGGAACCGAGAATTACTTCCTCGGACGACACATCCTGCAAGGAATCTTTTTCTGACAGAATCAAGAATTCCCCTGACGCTGAGGTCGAGACCATGGTTCAAGATACCACGGAGGTAGTATAAGGTGTTCTTTTCGATGTGTAGTGTGTATTGGTATGTGTGTGTATTGTTTATGTATTGTGTATCTGTTTAAAGTCAGTAATTGTTAGCGATCCCAGGACAACCTGGCGTGGTGGTGAGAAATTTGCTTTTGAAATCATTTCTCCAAGTTTTTCCTGTTGCCGATTTTCCAACCTGCCCCAGAGATCGGCTGGTGGGGAGGAGGCGGGTGTGTGATCTCGGCTGGGATTGTTCACTGGTAGAGAAAAGCAAATCACAGTGCGAAAGTTTATTTCATGTTTAGCACATGCGAGTTTTGAATTGAAAGCTGGCCTGGAGACATCTGGGCTGGAGCGGGCCGGGGAGGCCTGGGTTTTGGGTAGGAGGTGGGATGGGCCCGCTTCCCAAGGTTTGTGGATCGGCGGGTGGTCCAGCCTGCTCCTTGGTGGAGGCTGGGGAAGATTTCCATTCCTACAGGTTTGTGGAGCGGCTGGGTGTCCAGCCTGCTCCTTGGTGGGAGGCTGGGAGAGATTCCCACTTCCTACAGGTTTGTGGAGCGGCTGGGTGTCCAGCCTGCTCCTTGGTGGGAGGCTGGGGAGAGATTCCCACTTCCTACAGGTTTGTGGAGCGGCTGGGTGCCCAGCTTGCTCCTTGGTGGGAAGCTTGGGAGAGATTCCCACTTCCTACAGGTTTGTGGAGCGGCTGGGTGCCCAGCCTGCTCCTTGGTGGGAGGCGAGTGAGAAATCCTCGCTTCCTACAGGGTTGTGGAGAGGCTGGGTGTCCAGCCTGCTCCTTAGTGGGAGGCGAGGGAGAGATCCTCGCTTCCAGCAAGTTTTGTGGAACGGCCGAGAAACTCCGTTCACATTGTAAGGGAAGGGGGAGAAGCCCATTTCTTATGATTCTATCTGTATAAAAGTTTTTCTCAAGATTTTAAAGGCAAGGGCGTCCCCGGATTCGGACGCTGTAGCAGGGGGTCACTCCCGTACAGAACGGGGCAAGCGTCTGAGAGGGCGGAGGTATTCTGCATTGCCTGGTCATGGAAACGGCGGGGATGCGCGGGAGGGTCGAGGAAGCGAACCGGACCGGGCTGCCGCTGGCTGCTTCGGCCCTGCTCGGGCGGAGGCGGGGCCGCCGCGGCGCGGCCACGGCCCGGCTCACTCGCTGCTCCTGGGTCCCGCCCGCACCGGCCCAGAGCGGGCCGGGAATGTGAGATCTAAGAGCAGGAACGGCCCTATCGCACTTTCCACAGTAACGAGCTTGTTTTAAGGACACACGAGAGCCGCTGTGAGCAGCAGCACGGGCCGAGCGCGGGCGAGCCGGGGGTGCCCCTGGGCGGGGGTGCCCGCATGCCGCGCCCGTCCCCGGCCGTGCGAGGGCAGCGAGCGCTCTTTGTCTGCTCTGGTAGCACTCAAAAGGGAAACACCGAGCCCAAAGAACAAGAAGCCGTTTTTAGGCTCCCTTAAACCATGCTATAAGTAAGCAGAGTCCTGTGTTAACAAATATCTTAGAATGGTTTACTGAGTTAAATTTGTAAAAGACCTTCTCCTGTATCCTTGTGAGTAAAAAAGACCAAGGACTCTTTACTATTATGTAAAAATAATCCTGAAACTGGAGAACTAGGGCAGTCAGCAACTGAAAATTGCTGCATCCAACCAGCAGCCAAGAATTGATACATCCAACAGTTGCATGCAAACCACTGTAAGTTTGTTCTGTGAACATAGAAGACATGGACCCTATGCCATGCTACTGAAACTGGATAATGTTATTCTGAAAACGTTTTCTGTCAATCCTAGTATGTCTGTTCCCAGCACTAACTGATAATGTATTTAAGTCTGACTGTTTGCAGACCATGGAAGAAGCCTATTCCAGCAGAGCAGACCTGAAAGATGTGCCAGCCTGGGAGCTGTATGCAGATGAGAGCAGCTTCATGCGAGATGGAAAACAAAAGACAGGTTATGCAGTAACAACCACGAACCAGGTAACCATGAGAAAAGTGTTACCATCAAATGTGCCATCACAAAAAGCTGAACTGATTATATCAATGAAAGATCTAGAACTGAGCAAAGTCATCTAGAAAGAAGGAAGACTAGCAACTATTTAAGCCTAGAGACTGAGTCTATGTTGAATGAAGGGACAGTAATCTTACGAGCTAAGTAAAAAGAGTCATTCCAAGTCCTGACTACCCTCACCAAATCCAAAGCTGCTGGCAGAGAGCCTTGAATTCACTGCTCCAGAGTTAAGAAGACGTCTGCTCAATAGACAGCCAGAAAACAGAGACTGATACAAATTGAGATGATATGATTTAAAATGTTCTTTTGTACCTCTTATCTGTACAGTTGGTAACCGTGATTCAAATTTGGTCCTAAAATTTGCATGTAACTCTAGTCCAAAATGTATCCAAAAGCTCTTCATAAGGACAACTTGTCAAAGTTGAGAATCTGGCCTGGTAAGTTTTGCCCCAAGATAAAGATTGGGCCTGTGCCATGGAGCTGTGATTCCAAATGTAATGTTTAATCATATTAAAGGCTGTTGACAAAACAAAATAGCTCTTAATTTCCTACTAGCCACAAAATCAATAACACTAGTTGTTGTTCTTATGCAAATCTGAATGAAAAATTTTTTTAGAAATTTGGTTGAAATTTGAAAGCAAACTCAAATTCTACACCAAGTAACTCTCAAAAGAGCTTACTGAACCTTGAATATCTTCAGTACACTCACTTCATGGTTACCAAACTGAACCTAGATAAAAGAAATGTTCATAGTAACTGGAGTTATAATTAGCATCTGTGTAACAACTAGTGGGATAGCCAGTTGTATAAACCAGAGGTATGGTTGAATGCAGAGTAGAGACTAGACAAGACAGAGTCTTGTTAGTCTCTAAAAAAGGGGGGAATGATGCCGTTTGGTTTCTGCCTTTTTTCTTTTATATGTTCTCTGTACTCTCTGCCATATTTTTGTGGCTCTGTAGCCTACTATATTAATAGCTAGTTTTTCCAGTACCTTTCCATAGCCTTTCCCTAAGCAGAAAGACAAAACAAATTCCAGAGCTCCAACCCCCAGGGGGTTGCAAGGCCCTGTCCTATCTCAGTTCTTCCTGGGAACCAAGGCCGAGAACAACTTGAGGTCATTTCATAAGCAGGAGTGGCAGCCATGTGAAGGAGGGCTCCAGGGAAGGGGCTGGAACCTGAGGGGGAATGAATCCGCAACTTGTTTCCACTTATAGGTGCTCTTATCAATTAGCTAATTTCTAAAACTATACATTGTACTCACCCTGGAGGGGGCTGGGCTTTATGGGACACTTTCAATAATAACTGCTCTGAGACTTCAAAATAAATGATCCCCTTTTATTTACTCCTGTAAATGATTGAGTTTTCTTTCCAGGCTGGGGAAAAGGCAACACCGGACGCCACCTGAAATGCCGCACAAATCAAGATCCTTCCCAGACCCAAGCTGCCATAGCTAGAACTCTGGCTGCAATTGTAGGGCTAAATGCCTCCTAAAAACTGGCATCATGGATCTGGGGGACTGAGTTTTCTTTCACATGGAAAAGCGCCATTGTTTGTATCGAAGGCCACATATCTGGGAGTTGACAGCCGCATGCTGAAATCCCGCATGGATTAAGATTCCTCGCAGACCCAAGCTGCCACCGACAGGGACCCTGGCTGCCCTTGCAGGGCCAAAACCCTCCTCCAAACTGACATCAAGAAACTGGGGGGCAGAGTTCTCTTTCTCAGAGAAAAGGACATTTTGTGTCCCGGCCTAAGGCATTGCTCCCTGCTGCGTCTTCAAATCGTATGATCAAGCTTCCTCGCCGTACCCAAAGCTGGCACTGATAGGACGACTGGTGCTTGGCAGGGCCAAAACCCTCCTCCAAACTGACATCAAGAAACTGGGGGTCAGAGCTCTCTTTCTCAAAGAAAAGGGACACTTTTTGTGTCCCGGCCCTAAGGCACTCTGCTCCCAGACGCCACCTGAAATTCCGTATGGATCAAGATTATTCGCTGACGAGAGCTGCCATCAACCAGGACTCTGGTTGCATTTGTAGGGCTAAAACCCTCCACCAAACCGGCATCATGAATCTGGGGGCCTAAGTTTTCTTTCACGTGGAAAAGTGCCATCATTTGTATCGCAGGCCCCCAGTCTGGGAGTCGACTGCCGCCTCTTCAAATTCCGCATGGAGCAAGATCCCTCACAGACCAGCTCACGACTGGACACTGGGCTGCCCTTGAAGGGCCAAACTCCTAACTGAATCAAGAAACTGGGGGGCAGAGTTATCTTTCTCAAGAGAAAAGGACCTTTGTGTCTGGCCTAAGGTCTGCTCCTGGACGCACTGAATTCGTATGGATCAGATTATTCGCTGACGCAAGATGCCATCAACCAGGACTCTGGTTGCATTGTAGGGCAAAACCTCACCAAACGAACATCATTGAATTGGGGCGTAGTTTTCTTTCACGTGGAAAAGTGCCATCATTTGTATCGTAGGCCCCATGTCTGGGAGTCGACTGCCGCCTCTTCAAATTCCCCATAGAGAAGGATCCGTCACAGACCCAAGCCTCCACCGACTAGGACACTGGCTGCCCTTGCAGGGCCAAAACCCTCCTCCAAACTGACATCAAGAAACTGGGGGGCAGAGTTCTCTTTCTCAGAAGAAAAGGACACTTTTTTTGTGTCCCGGTAAGGCACTCTGCTCCCGGACCTGAAATTCCGTATGGATCAAGATCCTTTCCAGACCAAAGCTGCCATCAACTAGAACTCTGGCTGCAATTGTAGGGCTAAATGCCTCCTAAAAACTGGCATCATGCATCTGGGGGCTGAGTTTTCTTTCACATGGAAAAGCGCCATTGTTTGAATCGAAGGCCACATATCTGGGAGTTGACAGCCGCATGCTGAAATTCCGCATGGATTAAGATCCCTCGCAGACCCAAGCTGCCACCAACAAGGACCCTGGCTGCCCTTGCAGGGCCTAACCCTCCTCCAAACTGAACATCAAGAACTGGGGGCGAGTTCTCTTTCTCAGAGAAAAGGACACTTTTGTGTCCGCGGCCTAAGGCCTGGCTCCCGGTGGAGCCGTTTGGTTTCTGCCTTTTTTCTTTTATATGTTCTCTGTACTCTCTGCCCATATTTTTGTGGCTCTGTAGCCTACTATATTAATAGCTAGTTTTTCCAGTACCTTTCCATAGCCTTTCCCTAAGCAGAAAGACAAAACAATTCCAGAGCTCCAAGCCCCAGGGGGTTGCAAGGCCCTGTCCTATCTCAGTTCTTCCTGGGAACCAAGGCCGAGAACAACTCTGAGGTACATTTCATAAGCAGAGTGCAGCCAGTGCTGAGAGGGGGGCTCCAGGGAAGGGGCTGGACCTGAGGGGGAATTGAATCGCCACTTGTTCTCCTTATTGGGGCTCTTAATCAATTATGCTAATTTCCTAAAAGCTATAAATATGTACTCACCCCTGGAGGGGCTGGGCTTTTATGGACACCTTTCCATAACTGCTCCTGAAGACCTTCAAAATAAAGATCCCCTTTTATATTACCTCCTTGCTAAAATGATCTCGAGTTTCTTTTCCAGGCTGGGGGCAAAGGCAACAGTTATTTGGCACACCCAGAAGGGACACGAGAACCTGGTAACCTTCCTCTGGACCGAAAACATCCTGCAAGGAATTCCTTTCTGACAGCAATCTAAAGAATTCCCTGCCACGGGCCTGAGGTCGAGACACCATGGTTCCAAGATCCCACAGGAGGTAGTAAAAAGGTGGTTCTTTTCGTTGTGTAGTGTGTAGTTTTTATGTGTGTGTATTGTTTATGTATTGTGTATCTGTTTAAAGTCAGTAATTGTTAGCGATCCCAGGACAACCTGGCGTGGTGGTGAGAAAATTTGCTTTTGAAATCATTTCTCAAAGTTTTTCCTGTTGCCGATTTTCCAACCTGCCCCAGAGATCGGCTGGTGGGGAGGAGGCGGGTGTGTGATCTCGGCTGAGATTGTTCACTGGTAGAGAAAGCAAATCACAGTGCGAAAGTTTATTTCATGTTTAGCACATGCGAGTTTTGAATTGAAAGCTGGCCTGGAGACATCTGGGCATGGAGCGGCCGGGGGAGGCCTGGTCTGCTTCTTGGTGGGAGGTGGGGGATGGGCCCCGCTTCCTACAGGTTTGTGGAGCGGCTGGGTGTCCAGCCTGCTCCTTGGTGGGAGGCTGGGGAGAGAGTCCCACTTCCTACAGGTTTGTGGGGCGGCTGGGTGTCCAGCCTGCTCCTTGGTGGGAGGCTGGGGAGAGATTCCCACTTCCTACAGGTTTGTGGAGCGGCTGGGTGCCCAGCCTGCTCCTTGCTGGGAGGCTGGGGAGAGATTCCCACTTCCTACAGGTTTGTGGAGCGGCTGGGTGCCCAGCCTGCTCCTTGGTGGGAGGCGAGGGAGAAATCCTCGCTTCCTACAGGTCTGTGGAGAGGCTGGGGGTCCAGCCTGCTCCTTAGTGGGAGGCGAGGGAGAGATCCTCGCTTCCAGCAAGTTTTGTGGAACGGCCGAGAAAGCTCCGTTCGCACCATTGTAAGGGAAGGGGGAGAAGCCCCCACTTTCTATGTTCCATCTGTAAAAAGTTTTTCCAAGATTTTTAGGCAAGGGCGACTCCCGGACTTCCGGGACGGCTCCGCGAGCAGGGCGGTCACTCCCCCGTGACAGAAGCGGGGCACCAGCCGCTCTGAGAGGGGCGGAGGTGATTTCTGCCATTGCCCTGGTCACGGCCGGGGGATGCGCGGGGGAGCGGTCCCAGGAAGCGAACCGGGACCGGGGCTGCCGCTGCGCTGCTTCGGCCCTGCTCTGGCGGAGGCGGGGCCGCCGCTGCGCCGCCACGGCCCGGCTCACTCGCTGCTCCTGGGCCCCGCCCGCACCGGCCCAGAGCGGGCCGGGAGTGTGAGATCTAAGAGCAGGAACGGCCCTATCGCACTTTCCACAGTAACTAGCTTGTTTTAAGGACACCCGAGAGCCGCTGCGAGCAGCAGCACGGGCCGAGCGCGGGCGAGCCGGGGGTGCCCCTGGGCGGGGGTGCCCGCATGCCGCGCCCGTCCCCGGCCGTGCGAGGGCAGCGAGCGCTCTTTGTCTGCTCTGGTAAGCACTCAAAAGGGAAACACGGAGCCCAAAGAACAAGAAGCCTTTTTTAGGCTCCCTTAAAGCATGCTATAAGTAAGCAGAGTCCTGTGTTAACAAATATCTTAGAATGGTTTACTGAGTTTAATTTGTAAAAGACCTTCTCCTGTATCCTTGTGAGTAAAAAAGACCAAGGACTCTTTACTATTATGTAAAATAATCCTGAAACTGGAGAACTAGGGCAGTCAGCAACTGAAATTGCTGCATCCAACCAGCAGCCAAGAATTGATACATCCAACAGTTGCATGCAACCCACTGTAAGTTTGTTCTGTGAACATAGAAGACATGGACCCTATGCCATGCTACTGAAACTGGATAATGTTATTCTGAAAACGTTTGCTGTCAATCCTAGTATGTCTGTTCCCAGCACTAACTGATAATGTCTTTAAGTCTGACTGTTTGCAGACCATGGAAGAAGCCCTAATTTTCCCAGGCCAGAAAAAAAAGGGCCCCCAAAAGAAAAAACCCTGGGGAAAAAAAAAAAGATGTGCCAGCCTGGGAGCTGTATGCAGATGAGAGCAGCTTCATGCGAGATGGCAAACAAAAGACAGGTTATGCAGTAACAACCACGAACCAGGTAACCATGAGAAAAGTGTTACCATCAATTGTACCATCACAAAAAGCTGAACTGATTATATCAATGAAAGATCTAGAACTGAGCAAAGTCATCTAGAAGGAAGGAAGACTAGCAACTATTCAAGCCTAGAGACTGAGTCTATGTTGAATGAAGGGACAGTAATCTTACGAGCTAAGTAAAAAGAGTCATTCAAAGTCCTGACTACCCTCACCAAATCAAAAGCTGCTGGCAGAGAGCCTTGAATTCACTGCTCCAGAGTTAAGAAGACGTCTGCTCATAGACAGCCAGAAAACAGAGAACTGAATACAAATTGAGATGATATGATTTAAACTGTTCTTGTACTCTTATCTGTTAATCATTGGTAACCGGATTCAAATTTGGTCCTAACAATTTGCATGTAACTCTAGTCCAAAATGTATGCCAATAAGCTCTTCATAAGGACAACTGTCAAGTTGGAAATGCTGGGCCTGGTAAGTTTTGCCCCAAGTCAGATTGGGCCTGTTGCCCCATGGAGCTGTGATTCCAAATGTAATTGTTTAATCATATTAAGGCTGTTGCAAAACAAAATAGCTATTAATTTCCTACTAGCCACAAAATCATTAACACTAGTTGTTGTTCTTATGCAAATCTGAATGAAAATTTTTTTTAGAAATTTGGTTGAAATTTGAAAGCAAACTCAAATTCTACACCAAGTAACTCTCAAAAGAGCTTACTGGACCTTGAATATCTTCAGTACACTCACTTCATGGTTACCAAACTGAACCTAGATTAAAGAAATGTTCATGGTAACTGTAGTTATAATTAGCATCTGTGTAACAACTAGTGGGATAGCCAGTTGTATAAACCAGAGGTATGGTTGAATGCAGAGTAGAGACTAGACAAGACAGAGTCTTGTTCGTCTCTAAAAAAGGGGGGAATGATGCCGTTTGGTTTCTGCCTTTTTTCTTTTATCTGTTCTCTGTACTCTCTGCCCATATTTTTGTGGCTCTGTAGCCTACTATATTAATAGCTAGTTTTTCCAGTACCTTTCCATAGCCTTTCCCTAAGCAGAAAGACAAAACAAATTCCATAGCTCCAAGCCCCAGGGGGTTGCAAGGCCCTGTCCTATCTCAGTTCTTCCTGGGAACCAAGGCCGAGACCAACTCTGAGGTACATTTTCATAAGCAGAGTGCAGCCCGTGCTGAGAGGGGGGCTCCAGGGAAGGGGCTGGACCTGAGGGGGAATTGAATCGCCACTTGTTCTCCTTATTGGTGCTCTTAATCAATTATGCTAATTTCCTAAAAGCTATAAATTTGTACTCACCCCTGGAGGGGCTGGGCTTTTATGGACACCTTTCCATAACTGCTCCTGAAGACCTTCAAAATAAAGATCCCCTTTTATATTACCTCCTTGCTAAAATGATCTCGAGTTTCTTTTCCAGGCTTGGGGAAAAGGCAACACCGGACGCCACCTGAAATGCCGCATGGATCAAGATCCTTCCCAGACCCAAGCTGCCATCAGCTAGAACTCTGGCTGCAATTGTAGGGCTAAATGCCTCCTAAAAACTGGCATCATGCATCTGGGGGACTGAGTTTTCTTTCACATGGAAATGGGCCATTGTTTGCATCGAAGGCCACATATCTGGGAGTTGACAGCCGCATGCTGAAATTCCGCATGGATTAAGATTCCTCGCAGGACGCCAAGCTGACCCAAACAAGGAACCCTGCTGCCTTTTGCAGGGCCAAACCCCTCAAACTGACATCAAGAACTGGGGAAGAGTTCTCTTTCTCAGAGAAAAGGGACACTTTTTGTGTCCGGCCTAAGGCACTGTGCTCCTGCTTCCTCCTGAATATTTCCGGCATGGATCAAGATTCCTCGCAGACCCAAAGCTGCAGACAGGGACCCTGGCTGCCGCTTGCATGGCAAACCTCCTCCAAAGACCATCACGAAACTGGGGCAGAGTTCTCTTTTCTTCTCAGAGAAAAGGGACACTTTTTGTGTCGGCCTAAGGCACTCTGCTCCCTGCTGCGTCTTCAATTCCCGCATGGAGCAAGATCCCTCACAGACCCAAGCTGCCACCGACAAGGACCCTGGCCGCCCTTGCAGGGCCAAAACCCTCCTCCAAACTGACATCAACGAACTGGGGGGCAGAGTTCTCTTTCTCAGAGAAAAGGGACACTTTTTGTGTCCCGGCCCTAAGGCACTTTGCTCCCAGACGCCACCTGAAATTTCGTATGGATCAAGATTCCTGGCTGACGCAAGCTGCCATCAACCAGGACTCTGGTTGCATTTTGTAGGGCTAAAATCCTCCAACAAACCGACATCCTGAATTTCGGGCCTAAGTTTTCTTTCACGTGGATAAGTGCCATCATTTGTATCGTAGGCCCCATGTCTGGGAATCAACTGCCGTCTCTTCAAATTCTGCATACAGATTCCTCGCAGACCCAAGCTACCACTGACAAGGACCCTGGCTGCCCTTGCAGGGCCAAAACCTTCCTCCAACTGACATCAAGAAAGTGGGGGGCAGAGTTCTCTTTCTCAGAGAAAAGGGACACTTTTTGTGTCCCAGCCCTAAGGCACTGTGCTCCCGGACGCCACCTGAAATGCCGCAGAGATCAAGATCCTTCCCAGACAGAGGCTGCCATCAACTAGAACTCTGGCTGCAATTGTAGGGCTAAATGCCTCCTAAAAACTGGCATCATGCATCTGGGGGACTGAGTTTTCTTTCACATGGAAAAGCGCCATTGTTTGAATCGAGGGCCACATATCTGGGAGTTGACAGCCGGCATGCTGAAATTCCGCATGGATTAAGATTCCTCGCAGACCCAAGCTGCCACAATAAAGAGCCCTGGCTGCCCTTGCAGGGCCAAAAGCCTCCTCCAATCTAGACATCAAGAACTGGGGGCAGCAGTTCTCTTTCTGAGAAAAGGGACACTTTTTGTGTCCCGGCCGTAAGGCACTGTGCTTCCCGGTGATGCCGTTTGGTTTCTGCCTTTTTTCTTTTTATATGTTCTCTGTACTCTCTGCCCATATTTTTGTGGCTCTGTAGCCTACTATATTAATAGCTAGTTTTTCCAGTACCTTTCCATAGCCTTTCCCTAAGCAGAAAGACAAACAAATTCCAGAGCTCCAAGCCCCAGGGGGTTGCAAGGCCCTGTCCTATCTCAGTTCTTCCTGGGAACCAAGGCCGAGAACAACTCTGAGGTACATTTTCATAAGCAGAGTGCAGCCAGTGCTGAGAGGGGGGCTCCGGGGAAGGGGCTGGAACTGAGGGGGAATTGAATCGCCACTTGTTCTCCTTATTGGTGCTCTTAATCAATTATGCTAATTTCCTAAAAGCTATAAATATGTACTCACCCCTGGAGGGGCTGGGCTTTTATGGACACCTTCCCATAACTGCTCCTGAAGACCTTCAAAATAAAGATCCCCTTTTATATTACCTCCTTGCTAAAATGATCTCGAGTTTCTTTCCCAGGCTGGGGGAAAAGGCAACAGTTATTTGGCAGCACCAGAAGGGACACGAGACTGGTACCCTTCCTCTGGACGAAAACATCCTGCAAGATTCCTTTCTGACAGATCTAAAGAATTCCTGCCACGGGCCTGAAGGTCGAGACACCATGGTTCCAAGATCCCACAGGAGGTAGTATAAAGGTGGTTCTTTTCGTTGTGTAGTGTGTAGTTTGTATGTGTGTGTATTGTTTATGTATTGTGTATCTGTTTAAAGTCAGTAATTGTTAGCGATCCAAGGACAACCTGGCGTGGTGGTGAGAAAATTTGCTTTTGAAATCATTTCTCCAAGTTTTTCCTGTTGCCGATTTTCCAACCTGCCCCAGAGATCGGCTGGTGGGGAGGAGGCGGGTGTGTGATCTCGGCTGAGATTGTTCACTGGTAGAGAAAGCAAATCACAGTGCGAAAGTTTATTTCATGTTTAGCACATGCGAGTTTTGAATTGAAAGCTGGCCTGGAGACATCTGGGCATGGAGCGGCCGGGGGAGGCCTGGTCTGCTTCTTGGTAGGAGGTGGGGGATGGGCCCCGCTTCCTACAGGTTTGTGGAGCGGCTGGGTGTCCAGTCTGCTCCTTGGTGGGAGGCTGGGGAGAGATTCCCACTTCCTACAGGTTTGTGGAGCGGCTGGGTGTCCAGCCTGCTCCTTGGTGGGAGGCTGGGGAGAGATTCCCACTTCCTACAGGTTTGTGGCGCGGCTGGGTGCCCAGCCTGCCCCTTGGTGGGAAGCTGGGGAGAGATTCCCACTTCCTACAGGTTTGTGGAGCGGCTGGGTGCCCAGCCTGCTCCTTGGTGGGAGGCGAGTGAGAAATCCTCGCTTCCTACAGGTCTGTGGAGAGGCTGGGTGTCCAGCCTGCTCCTTAGTGGGAGGCGAGGGAGAGATCCTCGCTTCCAGCTAGTTTTGTGGAACGGCCGAGAAAGCTCGGTTCGCACCATTGTAAGGGAAGGGGGAGAAGCCCCCACTTTCTATGTTCCATCTGTAAAAAGTTTTTCCAAGATTTAAGGCAAGGGCGACTCCCGGACTTCCGGGACGGCTCCGCGAGCAGGGCGGTCACTCCCCCGTGACAGAAGCGGGGCACCAGCCGCTCTGAGAGGGGCGGAGGTGATTCCTGCCATTGCCCTGGTCACGGCCGGGGGATGCGCGGGGGAGCGGTCCCAGGAAGCGAACCGGGAACGGGGCTGCCGCTGCGCTGCTTCGGCCCTGCTCTGGCGGAGGCGGGGCCGCCGCTGCGCGGCCACGGCCCGGCTCACTCGCTGCTCCTGGGCCCCGCCCGCACCGGCACAGAAAGCGGGCCGGGAGTGTGAGATCTAAGAGCAGAATCGCCCGCTATCTCGCACTTTCCACGTAACGAGCTGTTTTAAGGACATCCCGAGGCGCTGTGAGCAGCAGCCGGCCGAGCGCGGGAGCCGGGGGTGTCCCCTGGGCGGGGGTGCCGCATGCAGCGCCCCGTCCCGGCCGTGCGAGGGCAAGCGAGCGCTCTTGTTGTCTGCCTCTGGTAAGACTCAAAAGGGAAACACCGAGCCCAAAGAAACAAGAAGCCCGTTTTAGGCTTCCCTAAACCATGCTATAAGTAAGCAGAGTCCTGTTTTAACAAATATCTTAGAATGTTTTACTGAGTTAAATTTGTAAAAGACCTTCTCCTGTATCCTTGTGAGTAAAAAAGACCAAGGACTCTTTACTATTATGTAAAATAATCCTGAAACTGGAGAACTAGGGCAGTCAGCAACTGAAATTGCTGCATCCAACCAGCAGCCAAGAATTGATACATCCAACAGTTGCATGCAACCCACTGTAAGTTTGTTCTGTGAACATAGAAGACATGGACCCTATGCCATGCTACTGAAACTGGATAATGTTATTCTGAAACGTTTGCTGTCAATCCTAGTATGTCTGTTCCCAGCACTAACTGATAATGTATTTAAGTCTGACTGTTTGCAGACCATGGAAGAAGCCTATTCCAGCAGAGCAGACCTGAAAGATGTGCCAGCCTGGAGCTGTATGCAGATGAGAGCAGCTTCATGCGAGATGGCAAACAAAAGACAGGTTATGCAGTAACAACCACGAACCAGGTAACCATGAGAAAAGTGTTACCAACAAATGTACCATCACAAAAAGCTGAACTGATTATATCAATGAAAGATCTAGAACTGAGCAAAGTCATCTAGAAGGAAGGAAGACTAGCAACTCTTCAAGCCTAGAGACTGAGTCTATGTTGAATGAAGGGACAGTAATCTTACGAGCTAAGTAAAAGGAGTCATTCCAAGTCCTGACTACCCTCACCAAATCCAAAGCTGCTGGCAGAGAGCCTTGAATTCACTGCTCCAGAGTTAAGAAGACGTCTGCTCCATAGACAGCCAGAAAACAGAGACTGATAAAAATTGAGATGATATGATTTAAACTGTTCTTTTGTACCTCTTATCTGTACAGTTGGTAACCGTGATTCAAATTTGGTCCTAAAATTTGCCATGTAACTCTAGTCCAAAATGTATCCAAAAGCTCTTCATAAGGACAACTTGTCAAAGTTGAGAATCTGGCCTGGTAAGTTTTGCCCAAAGATAAAGATTGGGCCTGTGCCCATGGAGGCTGTGATTCCAAATCGTCATGTTTAATCATATTAAAGGCTGTTTGACAAACAAAATAGCTGCTATTTCTCTAAGCCAAAAAATCATTAACACTAGTTGTTTTTCTTATGCAAATCTGAATGAAAAATTTTTTTAGAAATTTGGTTGAAATTTGAAAGCAAACTCAAATTCTACACCAAGTAACTCTCAAAAGAGCTTACTGAACCTTGAATATCTTCAGTACACTCACTCATGGTTACCAAACTGAACCTAGATAAAAGAAATGTTCATAGTAACTGTAGTTATAATTAGCATCTGTGTAACAACTAGTGGGATAGCCAGTTGTATAAACCAGAGGTATGGTTGAATGCAGAGTAGAGACTAGACAAGACAGAGTCTTGGTAGTCTCTAAAAAAGGGGGGAATGATGCCGTTTGGTTTCTGCCTTTTTTCTTTTATATGTTCTCTGTACTCTCTGCCCAGATTTTTGTGGCTCTGTAGCCTACTATATTAATACTGTTCTTTCCAGTAACGCTTTCATAAGCCTTCTAAGCAGAAAGACAAAACAAATTCCAGAGCTCCAAGCCCCAGGGGGTTGCAAGGCCCTGTCCTATCTCAGTTCTTCCTGGGAACCAAGGCCGAGAACAACTCTGAGGTACATTTTCATAAGCAGGGTGCAGCCAGTGCTGAGAGGGGGGCTCCAGGGAAGGGGCTGGACCTGAGGGGGAATTGAATCGCCACTTTGTCTCCTTATTGGTGCTCTTAATTATGCTAATTTCCTAAAAGCTATAAATATGTACTCACCCCTGGAGGGGCTGGGCTTTTATGGACACCTTTCCATAACTGCTCCTGAAGACCTTCAAAATAAAGATCCCTTTTATATTACCTCCTTGCTAAAATGATCTCGAGTTTCTTTTCCAGGCTGGGGGAAAAGGCAACAGTTATTTGGCACACCCAGAAGGGACACGAGAACCTGGTACCCTTCCTCTGGACCGAAACATCCTGCAAGGAATTCCTTTCTGACAGCAATCTAAAGAATTCCCTGCCACGGGCCTGAGGTCGAGACACCATGGTTCCAAGATC
>JAVTVJ010006269.1:0-12544 GCA_034509425.1 Eopsaltria australis
TAACTGATAATGTATTTAAGTCTGACTGTTTGCAGACCATTCCAGCAGAGCAGACCTGAAAGATGTGCCAGCCTGGGAGCTGTATGCAGATGAGAGCAGCTTCATGCGAGATGGCAAACAAAAGACAGGTTATGCAGTAACAACCACGAACCAGGTAAACATGAGAAAAGTGTTACCATCAAATGTGCCATCACAAAAAGCTGAACTGATTATATCAATGAAAGATCTAGAACTGAGCAAAGTCAACTAGAAGGAAGGAAGACTAGCAACTATTCAAGCCTAGAGACTGAGTCTATGTTGAATGAAGGGACAGTAATCTTACGAGCTAAGTAAAAAGAGTCATTCCAAGTCCTGACTACCCTCACCAAATCCAAAGCTGCTGGCAGAGAGCCTTGAATTCACTGCTCCAGAGTTAAGAAGATGTCTGCTCCATAGACAGCCAGAAAACAGAGACTGATACAAATTGAGATGATATGATTTAAACTGTTCTTTTTGTACCTCTTATCTGTACAGTTGGTAACCGTGATTCAAATTTGGTCCTAAAATTTGCATGTAACTCTAGTCCAAAATGTATCCAAAAGCTCTTCATAAGGACAACTTGTCAAAGTTGAGAATCTGGCCTGGTAAGTTTTGCCCCAAGATAAAGATTGGGCCTGTGCCATGGAGCTGTGATTCCAAATGTAATGTTTAATCATATTAAAGGCTGTTGACAAAACAAAATAGCTCTTAATTTCCTACTAGCCACAAAATCATTAACACTAGTTGTTGTTCTTATGCAACTCTGAATGAAAAATTTTTTTAGAAATTTGGTTGAAATTTGAAAGCAAACTCAAATTCTACACCAAGTAACTCTCAAAGAGCTTACTGAACCTTGAATATCTTCAGTACACTCACTTCATGGTTACCAAACTGAACCTAGATAAAAGAAATGTTCATAGTAACTGTAGTTATAATTAGCATCTGTGTAACAACTAGTGGGATAGCCAGTTGTATACCAGAGGTTATGGTTGAATAGCAGAGTAGAGACTAGACAAGACAGAGTCTTGTTAGTCTCTAAAAAAGGGGGGAATGATGCCGTTTGTTTCTGCCTTTTTTCTTTTATATGTTCTCTGTACTCTCTGCACATATTTTTGTGGCTCTGTAGCCTACTATATTAATAGGTAGTTTTTCCAGTACCTTTCCATAGCCTTTCCCTAAGCAGAAAGACAAAACAAATTCCAGAGCTCCAAGCCCCAGGGGGTTGCAAGGCCTTGTCCTATCTCAGTTCTTCCTGGGAACCAAGGCCGAGAACAACTCTGAGGTACATTTTCATAAGCAGAGTGCAGCCAGTGCTGAGAGGGGGGCTCCAGGGAAGGGGCTGGACCTGAGGGGGAATTGAATCGCCACTTGTTCTCCTTATTGGTGCTCTTAATCATTTATGCTAATTTCCTAAAAGCTATAAATATGTACCCACCCCTGGAGGGGCTGGGCTTTTATGGACACCTTTCCATAACTGCTCCTGAAGACCTTCAAATAAAGATCCCCTTTTATATTACCTCCTTGCTAAAATGATCTCGAGTTTCTTTTCCAGGCTGGGGGAAAAGGCAACACCGGACGCCTACCTGAAATGCCGCATGGATCAAGTCTTCCCAGACCCGGCTGCCATCAGGTAGAACTCTGGCTGAATTGGTAGGGCTAAATGCCTCCCTAAAAAACTGGCATCATGCATCTGGGGGACTGAGTTTTCTTTCACATGGAGAATGCGCCAATTGTTTGCATCGAAGGCCACATATGCTGGAGTTGAACAGCCGCATGCTGAATTCCGCATGGATTAAGTTCTCGCAGACCCAAGGTGCCACAACAAGGACCCTGGCTGCCCCTTGCAGGGCCCAAAACCCTCCTCCAAACTGACATCAAGAAAACTGGGGAGACGACACGTCTCTCTTTCTCAGAGAAAGGGACACTTTTTGTGTCCGGCCCTAAAGGCACTCTGTCCTGCTGGCGTCTTCAAATTCCGTATGGATCAAAATTCCTCGCAGCGCCAAGCTGCCACCCACAGGGACCCTGGCTGCCCTTGCAGGGCCAAAACCCTCCTCCAAACTGACATCACGAAACTGGGGGGCAGAGTTCTCTTTCTCAGAGAAAAGGGACACTTTTTGTGTCCTGGCCCTAAGGCACTCTGCTCCCGGACGCCACCTGAAATTCCGTATGGATCAAGATTATTTGCTGACGCAAGATGCCATCAACCAGGACTCTGGTTGCATTGTAGGGCCAAAACCCTCCACAACGCGCATCATGAATCTGGGGGCCTAAGTTTTCTTTCATGTGGAAAAGTGCCATCATACGAATCGTAGGCCCCCTGTCTGGGAGTCGACTGCCGGCTCTTCAAATTCCGCATGGAGCAAGATCCCTCACAGATCCAAGCTGCCACCGACAAGGACCCTGGCTGCCCTTGCAGGGCCAAAACCCTCCTCCAAACTGACATCAAGAAACTGGGGGGCAGAGTTCTCTTTCTCAGAGAAAAGGGACACTTTTTGTGTCCCGGCCCTAAGGCACTGTGCTCCCGGTGATGCCGTTTGGTTTCTGCCTTTTTTCTTTTATATGTTCTCTGTACTCTCTGCCCATATTTTTGTGGCTCTGTAGCCTACTATATTAATAGCTAGTTTTTCCAGTACCTTTCCATAGCCTTTCCCTAAGCAGAAAGACAAAACAAATTCCAGAGCTCCAAGCCCCAGGGGGTTGCAAGGCCCTGTCCTATCTCAGTTCTTCCTGGGAACCAAGGCCGAGAACAACTCTGAGGTACATTTTCATAAGCAGAGTGCAGCCAGTGCTGAGAGGGGGGCTCCAGGGAAGGGGCTGGACCTGAGGGGGAATTGAATCGCCACTTGTTCTCCTTATTGGTGCTCTTAATCAATTATGCTAATTTCCTAAAAGCTATAAATATGTACTCACCCCTGGAGGGGCTGGGCTTTTATGGACACCTTTCCATAACTGCTCCTGAAGACCTTCAAAATAAAGATCCCCTTTTATATTACCTCCTTGCTAAAATGATCTCGAGTTTCTTTTCCAGGCTGGGGGAAAAGGCAACAGTTATTTGGCACACCCAGAAGGGACACGAGAACCTGGTACCCTTCCTCTGGACCGAAAACATCCTGCAAGGAATTCCTTTCTGACAGCAATCTAAAGAATTCCCTGCCACGGGCCTGAGGTCGAGACACCATGGTTCCAAGATCCCACAGGAGGTAGTATAAAGGTGGTTCTTTTCGTTGTGTAGTGTGTAGTTTGTATGTGTGTGTATTGTTTATGTATTGTGTATCTGTTTAAAGTCAGTAATTGTTAGCGATCCCAGGACAACCTGGCGTGGTGGTGAGAAAATTTGCTTTTGAAATCATTTCTCCAAGTTTTTCCTGTTGCCGATTTTCCAACCTGCCCCAGAGCTCGGCTGGTGGGGAGGAGGCGGGTGTGTGATCTCGGCTGAGATTTTTCACTGGTAGAGAAAAGCAAATCACAGTGCGAAAGTTTATTTCATGTTTAGCACATGCGAGTTTTGAATTGAAAGCTGGCCTGGAGACATCTGGGCATGGAGCGGCCGGGGGAGGCCTGGTCTGCTTCTTGGTAGGAGGTGGGGGATGGGCCCCGCTTCCTACAGGTTTGTGGAGCGGCTGGGTGTCCAGCCTGCTCCTTGGTGGGAGGCTGGGGAGAGATTCCCACTTCCTACAGGTTTGTGGAGCGGCTGGGTGTCCAGCCTGCTCCTTGGTGGGAGGCTGGGGAGAGATTCCCACTTCCTACAGGTTTGTGGAGCGGCTGGGTGCCCAGCTTGCTCCTGGGTGGGAAGCTGGGGAGAGATTCCCACTTCCTACAGGTTTGTGGAGCGGCTGGGTGCCCAGCCTGCTCCTTGGTGGGAGGCGAGTGAGAAATCCTCGCTTCCTACAGGTCTGTGGAGAGGCTGGGTGTCCAGCCTGCTCCTTAGTGGGAGGCGAGGGAGAGATCCTCGCTTCCAGCAAGTTTTGTGGAACGGCCGAGAAAGCTCGGTTCGCACCATTGTAAGGGAAGGGGGAGAAGCCCCCACTTTCTATGTTCCATCTGTAAAAAGTTTTTCCAAGATTTTAAGGCAAGGGCGACTCCCGGACTTCCGGGACGGCTCCGCGAGCAGGGCGGTCACTCCCCCGTGACAGAAGCGGGGCACCAGCCGCTCTGAGAGGGGCGGAGGTGATTCCTGCCATTGCCCTGGTCACGGCCGGGGGATGCGCGGGGGAGCGGTCCCAGGAAGCGAACCGGGACCGGGGCTGCCGCTGCGCTGCTTCGGCCCTGCTGCTGGGCGAGGCGGGGCGCCGCTGCCGGCCACGGCCCGGCTCACTGCGCCTGCTCCTGGTGCTCGCCCCGCTTACCGGCCCAGAGCGGGCCGGGAGTGTGAGATCTAAGAGCAGGAATGGCCCTATCGCACTTTCCACAGTAACGAGCTTGTTTTAAGGACACCCGAGAGCCGCTGTGAGCAGCAGCACGGGCCGAGCGCGGGCGAGCCGGGGGTGCCCCTGGGCGGGGGTGCCCGCATGCCGCGCCCGTGCCCGGCCGTGCGAGGGCAGCGAGCGCTCTTTGTCTGCTCTGGTAAGCACTCAAAAGGGAAACACGGAGCCCAAAGAACAAGAAGCCTTTTTTAGGCTCCCTTAAAGCATGCTATAAGTAAGCAGAGTCCTGTGTTAACAAATATCTTAGAATGGTTTACTGAGTTAAATTTGTTAAAGACCTTCTCCTGTATCCTTGTGAGTAAAAAAGACCAAGGACTCTTTACTATTATGTAAAATAATCCTGAAACTGGAGAACTAGGGCAGTCAGCAACTGAAAATTGCTGCATCCAACCAGCAGCCAAGAAATTGATACATCCAACAGTTGCATGCAACCCACTTAAAGTTTTTTGGTTCTGTGAACATAGAAGACATGGACGCTATGCATGCTACTGAAACTGGATAATGTTATTCTGAAATCGTTTGCTGTCAATCCTAGTATGTCTGTTCCCAGCACTAACTGATAATGTTTTTAAGTCTGACTGTTTGCAGACCATTCCAGCAGAGCAGACCTGAAAGATGTGCCAGCCTGGGAGCTGTATGCAGATGAGAGCAGCTTCATGCGAGATGGCAAACCAAAGACAGGTTATGCAGTAACAACCACGAACCAGGTAACCATGAGAAAAGTGTTACCATCAAATGTGCCATCACAAAAAGCTGAACTGATTATATCAATGAAAGATCTAGAACTGAGCAAAGTCATCTAGAAGGAAGGAAGACTAGCAACTATTCAAGCATAGAGACTGAGTCTATGTTGAATGAAGGGACAGTAATCTTTCGAGCTAAGTAAAAAGAGTCATTCCAAGTCCTGACTACCCTCACCAAATCCAAAGCTGCTGGCAGAGAGCCTTGAATTCACTGCTCCAGAGTTAAGAAGACGTCTGCTCCATAGACAGCCAGAAAACAGAGACTGATACAATTTGAGATGATATGATTTAATCTGTTCTTTTGTACCTCTTATCTGTACAGTTGGTAACCGTGATTCAAATTTGGTCCTAAAATTTGCATGTAACTCTAGTCCAAAATGTATCCAAAAGCTCTTCATAAGGACAACTTGTCAAAGTTGAGAATCTGGCCTGGTAAGTTTTGCCCCAAGATAAAGATTGGGCCTGTGCCATGGAGCTGTGATTCCAAATGTAATGTTTAATCATATTAAAGGCTGTTGACAAAACAAAATAGCTCTTAATTTCCTACTAGCCACAAAATCATTAACACTAGTTGTTGTTCTTATGCAAATCTGAATGAAAATTTTTTTTAGAAATTTGGTTGAAATTTGAAAGCACACTCAAATTCTACACCAAGTAACTCTCAAAAGAGCTTACTGAACCTGAATATCCTTCAGTAGACTCACTTCATGTTACCAAACTGAACTAGATAAACAGAAATGTTCATAGTAACTGTAGTTATAAATTAGCATCTGTGTAACACTAGTGGGATAGCCAGTTGTATAAACCAGAGGTATGGTTGAATGCAGAGTAGAGACTAGAGCAAGACAGAGTCTTGTTAGTCTCTAAAAAAGGGGGGAATGAGGCCGTTGGTTTCTGCCTTTTTTCTTTTTATATGTTCTCTGTACTCTCTGCCCATATTTTTGTGGCTCTGTAGCCTACTATATTAATAGCTAGTTTTTCCAGTACCTTTCCATAGCCTTTCCCTAAGCAGAAAGACAAACAAATTCCAGAGCTCCAAGCCCCAGGGGGTTGCAAGGCCCTGTCCTATCTCAGTTCTTCCTGGGAACCAAGGCCGAGAACAACTCTGAGGTACATTTTCATAAGCAGAGTGCAGCCAGTGCTGAGAGGGGGGCTGCAGGGAAGGGGCTGGACCTGAGGGGGAATTGAATCGCCACTTGTTCTCCTTATTGGTGCTCTTAATCAATTATGCTAATTTCCTAAAAGCTATAAATATGTACTCACCGCTGGAGGGGCTGGGCTTTTATGGACACCTTTGCCATAACTGGCTCCTGAAGACCCTTCAAATAAAGATCCCCTTTTATATTACCATTCGCCTTGGCTAAAATGATCTCGAGTTTCTTTTCCCAGCTGGGGGGCAAAGGCACACCGGACGCCCTGAAATGCCGCATGGATCAAGATCCTTCCAGACCCAAGCTGGCCATCAGGTAGAACTCTGGCTGCAATTGTAGGGCTAAATCCTCTAAAAACTGGCATCATGGCATCTGGGGGACTGAGTTTTCTTCAATGAAATGCGCCAATTGTTGCATCGAGGCCACATATCTGGGAGTTGAATAGCCGCATGCTGGAATTCCGTATGGATCAAGCTTCCTCGCAGACCCAAGCTGCCACCGACAAGGACCCTGGCTGCCCTTGCAGGGCCAAAACCCTCCTCCAAACTGACATCAAGAAACTGGGGGGCAGAGTTCTCTTTCTCAGAGAAAAGGGACACTTTTTGTGTCCTGGGCCCTAAGGCACTCTGCTCCCTGCTGCGTCTTCAAATTCCGTATGGATCAAGATTCCTCGCAGACCCAAGCTGCCACCGACAGGGACCCTGGCTGCCCTTGCAGGGCCAAAACCCTCCTCCAAACTGACATCAAGAAAGTGGGGGGCAGAGGTCTCCTTCTCAGAGAAAAGGGACACATTTTGCGTCCCGGCCCTAAGGCACTCTGCTCCCTGCTGCCTCCTGAAATTCCGTATGGATCAAGATCCCTCGCAGACCCAAGCTGCCACCGACAAGGTCCCTGGCTGCAATCGTAGGGCTAAATGCCTCCTAAAAACTGGCATCATGAATCTGGGGGACTGAGTTTTCTTTCACATGGAAAAGAGCCATTGTTTGAATCGAAGGCCACATATCTGGGAGTTGACAGCCGCATGCTGAAATTCCGCATCAATTAAGATTCCTCGCAGACCCAAGCTGCCACCAACAAGGATTCTGGCTGCCCTTGCAGGGCCAAAACCCTCCTCCAAACTGACATCAAGAAAGTGGGGGGCAGAGTTCTCTTTCTCAGAGAAAAGGGACACTTTTGTGTCCCAGCCCTAAGGCACTGTGCTCCCGGATGCCTCCTGAAATTCCTATGGATCAAGATCCCTCACAGACCCAAGCTGCCACCGACAAGGACCCTGGCTGCCCTTGCAGGGCCAAAACCCTCCTCCAAACTGACATCAAGAAACTGGGGGGCAGAGTTCTCTTTCTCAGAGAAAAGGGACACTTTTTTGTGTCCGGGCCCTAAGGTACTCTGCTCCAGGACGATACCTGAAATGCCGCATGGGATGCAAGATCCTTCCAGACCCAAGCACTTCACTAGAAATGTGCTGCAATTGTAAGGTTATAATTGCTCTAAAAACGGCATCGTGCATCTGGGGACTGGAGTTTTGCTTTCACATGGAAAAGCGCCATTGTTTGAATCGGAAGGCCACATATCTTGGGAGTTGACAGCCGCATGCTGAATTCTGGCATGGATTAAGATTCCTCGCAGACAAGCAGCCACCGACAAGGACCTGGCTGCCCCCTGCAGGGCCAAAACCTCTCCTCCAAACTGACATCAAGAAAGTGGGGGACAGAGTTCTCTTTCTCAGAGAAAACGAACACTTTTTGTATCTCGGCCCTAAGGCACTGTGCTCCCTGCTGACTCTTAAAATTCCGTTGGGATCAAGATTCCTCGCTGACCCAAGCTGCCACCAAGAAGGACCCTGGCTGCCCTTGCAGGGCCAAAACCCTCCTCCAAACTGACATCAAGAAAGTGGGGGACAGAGTTCTCTTTCTCAGAGAAAAGGGACACTTTTTGTGTCCGGGCCCTAAGGCACTCTGCTCCCTGCTGCCTCCGTAAATTCCGTATGGATCAAGATCCCTCGCGGACCCAAGCTGCCACCGACAAGGACCCTGGCTGCAATTGCAGGGCTAAATGCCTTCTAAAAACTGGCATCATGCATCTGGTCGACTGAGTTTTCTTTCACATGGAAAAGAGCCATTGTTTGAATCGAAGGCCACATATCCGGGAGTTGACAGCCGCATGCTGAAATTCCGCATCGATTAAGATTCCTCGCTGACCCAAGCTGCCAACAACAAGGATCCTGGCTGCCCTTGCAGGGCCAAAACCCTCCTCCAAACTGACATCAAGAAACTGGAGGGCAGACTTCTTTTCTCAGAGAAAAGGGACACATTTTGTGTCCCGGCCCTAAGGCACTGTGCTCCCTGCTTCCTCCTGATATTCCTATGGATCAAGATTCCTCGCAGACCCAAGCAGCCACCGACAAGGACCCTGGCTGCCCTTGCAGGGCCAAAACCCTCCTCCAAACTGACATGAAGAAACTGGGGGGCAGAAGTTCTTTTCTCAGAGAAAAAGGGACAATTTTTGTGTCCGGCCCTATGCACGGGTGCTCCCTGCTGCCAGATCCTGAAATTCCGTATGGATCAGATACCTCCGGAGACCCAGCGCCACCCGACAAGGACCCCTGGCTGCCGCCTTGCAGGGCCAAAACCCTCCTCCAAACTGACATCAAGAAACTGGGGGGCAGAGTTCTCTTTCTGAGAGGAAAGGGACACTATTTTTGTCCCGGCCCTAAGGCACTCTGCTCCCTGCTGCCTCCTGAAAATTCGTATGGATCAAGATTCCTCGCAGACCCAAGGTGCCACAATAAAGAGCGCTGGCTGCACTTGCAGGGCCAAAACCCTCCTCCAAACTGACGTCAAGAAAGTGGGGGGTCAGAGTTCTCCTTCTCAGAGAAAAGGGAGCACTTTTTTGTGTCCCGGCCTAAGGCACTCTGCTGCCTGCTGCCTGCTGAATTCCGTATGGATCAAAGATTTCCTCGCAGACCCAAGCTGCCACCGACAAGGACCCTGGCTGCCCTTGCAGGGCCAAAACCCTCCTCCAAACTGACATCAAGAAACTGGGGGGCAGAGTTCTCTTTCTCAGAGAAAAGGGACACTTTTTGTGTCCCGGCCCTAAGGTACTCTGATCCAGGACGATACCTGAAATGCCGCATGGATCAAGATCCTTCCCAGACCCAAGCTACCTTCAACTGGAACTGTGGCTGCAATTGTAGGGATAAATGCCTCCTAAAAACTGGCATCTTCATCTGGGGGACTGAGTTTTCTTTCACATGGAAAAGCGCCATTGTTAGAATCGAAGGCCACATATCTGGGAGTTGACAGCCGCATGCTGGAATTCTGCATGGATTAAGATTCCTCGCAGACGCACGCTGCCACCGAGAAGGACCCTGGCTGCCCTTGCAGGGCCAAAACCCTCCTCCAAACTGACATCAAGAAACTGGGGGGCAGAGTTCTCTTTCTCAGAGAAAAGGGACACTTTTTGTGTCCCGGCCCTAAGGCACTGTGCTCCCTGCCTGCTCCTGATATTCCGTATGGATCAAGATTCCTCGCAGACCCAAGCTGACACCAAGAATGACCCTGGCTACCCTTGCAGGGCCAAAACCCTCCTCCAAACTGACATCACGAAACTGGGGGGCAGAGTTCTCTTCTCAGAGAAAACGGACACTTTTTGTGTCCCGGCCCTAAGGCACTCTGCTCCCGGACGCCACCTGAAATGCCGCATGGATCAAGATCCTTCCCAGACCCAAGCTACCTTCAACTGGAACTGTGGCTGCAATTGTAGGGATAAATGCCTCCTAAAAACTGGAATCATGCACCTGGGCGACTTAGTTTTCTTTCACATGGAAAAGCGCCATTGTTTGTATCGACGGCCACATATCTGGGAGTTGACAGCCTCATGCTGAAATTCTGCATGGATTAAGATTCCTCGCAGACCCAAGCTGCCACCAACAAGGACCCTGGCTGCCCTTGCAGGGCAAAACCCTCCTCCAAACTTTCATCAAGAAACTGGGGGGCAGAGTTCTCTTTCTCAGAGAAAAGGGACACTTTTTGTGTCCCGGCCCGAAGGCACTGTGCTCCCTGCTGCCGCCTGAAATTCCGTATGGATCAAGATTCCTCGCAGACCCAAGCTGCCACCGCCTAGGACCCTGGCTGCCCTTGCAGGGCAAACCCTCCTCCAAACTGACATCAAGAAACTGGGGGAGAGAGTTCTCTTTCTCAGATAAAAGGGACACTTTTTGTTTCTCGGCCCTAAGGCACTGTGCTCCCTGCTGCCTCCTGAAATTCCGTATGGATCAAGATTCCTCGCAGACCCAAGCTGCCACCGACAAGGACCCTGGCTGCCCTTGCAGGGCCAAACCCTCCTCCAAACTGACATCAGAAACTGGGGGGCAGAGTTCTCTTTCTCAGAGAAAAGGGACACTTTTTGTGTCCCGGCCCTAAGGCACTCTGCTCCCTGCTGCCTCCTGAAATTCCGTATGGATCAAGATCCCTCGCAGACCCAAGCTGCCACCGACAAGGTCCCTGGCTGCAATTGCTGGGCTAAATGCCTCCTAAAAACTGGCATCATGAATCTGGGGGACTGAGTTTTCTTTCACATGGAAAAGAGCCATTGGTTGAATCGAAGGCCACATATCTGGGGAGTAAGACAGCCGCAATGCTGAAAACATTTCCGCATTCGATTAAGATTCCTCGCAGACGCAAGCGCCACCAACAAGGATCCTGGCTGCCCTTGCAGGGCCAAAACCCTCCTCCAAACTGACATCAGAAAGTGGGGGGCAGATTCTCCTTCTCAGAGAAAAGGACACATTTTGTGTCCCCGGCCCTAAGGCACTCTGCTCCCTGCTGCCTCCTTGAAATTCCGTATGGATCAAGATTCTCGCAGACCGAAGCTGCACCGAACAAGGATTCCTGCTGCCCTTGCAGGGTCCAAAACGCCTCCTCCAAACTGACATCAAGAAAAGTGGGGGGCAAGAGTTCTCCTTCTCGAGAAAAAGGGACACATTTTGTGTCCCGGCCAAGGCACTCTGCTCAGGAAGATACCTGAAAATGCCGCACGGATCAAGATCCTTCCCAGACCCAAGCTGCCATCAACTAGAACTCTGGCTGCAATTGTAGGGCTAAATGCCTCCTAAAAACTGGCATCGTGCATCTGGGGGACTGAGTTTTCTTTCACATGGAAATGCGCCATTGTTTGAATCGAAGGCACATATCTGGGAGTTGACAGCCGCATGCTGAAATTCCGCATGGATTAAGATTCCTCGCAGACCCAAGCTGCCACCAACAAGGACCCTGGCTGCCCTTGCAGGGCCAAAACCCTCCTCCAAACTGACATCAAGAAACTGGGGGGCAGAGTTCTCTTTCTCAGAGAAAACGAACACTTTTTGTATCTCGGCCCTAAGGCACTGTGCTCCCTGCTGACTCTTAAAATTCCGTTGGGATCAAGATTCCTCGCTGACCCAAGCTGCCACCAAGAAGGACCCTGGCTGCCCTTGCAGGGCCAAAACCCTCCTCCAAACTGACATCAAGAAAGTGGGGGACAGAGTTCTCTTTCTCAGAGAAAAGGGACACTTTTTGTGTCCGGGCCCTAAGGCACTCTGCTCCCTGCTGCCTCCGTAAATTCCGTATGGATCAAGATCCCTCGCGGACCCAAGCTGCCACCGACAAGGACCCTGGCTGCAATTGCAGGGCTAAATGCCTTCTAAAAACTGGCATCATGCATCTGGTCGACTGAGTTTTCTTTCACATGGAAAAGAGCCATTGTTTGAATCGAAGGCCACATATCCGGGAGTTGACAGCCGCATGCTGAAATTCCGCATCGATTAAGATTCCTCGCTGACCCAAGCTGCCAACAACAAGGACCCTGGCTGCCCTTGCAGGGCCAAAACCCTCCTCCAAACTGACATCAAGAAACTGGGGGGCAGAGTTCTCTTTCTCAGAGAAAAGGGACACATTTTGTGTCCGCGGGCGCTTAAGGCACTGTTGCTCCCTGCTTCCCTCCTGATATTTCCGCATGGAGCAAGATCCCTCACAGTCCCAAGCTGCCACCGACAAGGACCCTGGCTGCCCTTGCAAGGCCAAAATCCCTCCTCCAAACTGACATCAAGAAACTGGGGGGCAGAGTTCTCTTTCTCAGAGGAAAGGGACACTTTGTGTGTCCCGGCACTAAGGCAGTCTGCTCCCTGCTGCCTCCTGATATTCCGTATGGATCAAGATTCCTCGCAGAC
>JAVTVJ010006270.1:0-22123 GCA_034509425.1 Eopsaltria australis
CCCTGGCAATGCCCCATTCCCGGATTTCCTGCCAGGTATCCAAGACAGGCAAGGAAATCAAGGAATACGTGGAGTCCATGGCCGGCGAGGACCCGCTGCTCAAGGGCATCCCCGAGGACAAGAACCCCTTCAAGGAGAAGGGCGGCTGCACCATCAGCTGACCCCCGCCCTTCATTAATTATTCCCCTTAATTATTACCGTTAATTGCTCCCGTTGTTGCTCCCGGTGTTGTTATTCCCGCGGCCAGTCCAGGAGTGCCGGCAGGATCCTGATTTTCCCCTCTAGTCTGAACCCCAAAGCGAGTCCTAGAGCAGCTGAAGAGGTGAGAAAGAGGAGGGAAAAGGGTGAGGGAAGGGAAAAAAACATGGAGAAGAGGGGGAAAAACCATGGAAAAAGGGAAAAGAGGGGGAAAAACCCATGGAAAAAAAGGGAAAAGAGGGAAAAAACCCCAAAAAAAGGGAAAAGAGGGGAAAAAACCCATGGAAAAAGGGAAAAGAGGGGGAAAAACCCCATGAAAAGAGGGAAAAAAAACCCATGGAAAAAGGGAAAAGAGGGGAAAAAACCCATGGAAAAAGGGAAAAGAGGGGGAAAAACCCCATGAAAAGAGGGAAAAAAACCCCATGGAAAATGGGGGAAAAACCATGAAAAAAGGGAAAAGAGGGGAAAAAAAAACCCAAAAAAAGGGAAAAGAAGGAAAAAAAACCCATGGAAAAGAGGGAAAAACCCCATGGAAAAAGGGAAAAGAGGGAAAAAAAACCCATGGAAAAGAGGGAAAAACCCCATGGAAAAAGGGAAAAGAGGGAAAAAAACCCCATAGAAAAAAAGGGAAAAAAACCCATGAAAAAAGGGAAAAGAGGGAAAAAAAAACATGAAAAAAGGGAAAAGAGGGAAAAAAACCCCATGGAAAAGAGGGAAAAAAACCCCATGGAAAAAGGGAAAAGAGGGGAAAAAAAAACCCATAGAAAAAAAGGGAAAAAAACCCCATGAAAAAAGGGAAAAGAGGGAAAAAAACCCCATGGAAAAAGCAAAAAAAAACCCCATGGAAAAGCAAAAAAATCCCAAGAAAAAAAAAGCTTAAAAATCCCATTAATAAAGTAAAAAAACCTCATGAAAAAAGCAAAAAAATCCCATGAAAAAAAAGCAAAGAAACCCCATAAAAAAAGTAAAAAAACCCCATTAAAAGCAGCAAAAAAACTCCATGAAAAAGCAAAAAAATCCCATGGAAAAAAGCAAAAAAAACCAATGGAAAAGAGCAAAAAAATCCCATAAAAAAGCAAAAAAACCCCATGGAAAAAGCAAAAAATAATCCCATGGAAAAAAGCAAAGAAACCCCATTAAAAAAGTAAAAAAAAAATCATAAAAAGAGCAAAAAAACCCCATGGAAAAAAGCAAAAAAAACCCCATGGAAAAAAGCAAAAAAATCCCATGGAAAAGCCAAAAAAAACCCCATGGAAAAGAGCAAAAAAATCCCATAAAAAAGCAAAAAACCCCATGGAAAAAAGCAAAAAAAACCCATAAAAAAAGCAAAAAAAGAAAAAAAAACCCCACCCCAAAAACTCCACCCCCTCGCAGCCACCAGGGCGAGCTGAGCTTGGGTTGGGTTTCCCACGAGAAAAAGCAGAAAAAAACCCCAAAACTTCTGCATTTTCAGCAGCCTGAGGTGAAAACACCGGGTTTTGTGGGGTTTGCTTTTTTGCTTTTCCTTTAAAACTAAATTCGATTTCATCTCATGGGGGGAAAAAGGGGAAATTCTTCCCAAAAATGTGCCCGGCTGGTCAAGGAAAGCAGGAATAATTTGGGTTTTGGGGTCCCTCCTGGTGCTCCTCGTCCTCCCAGCCTGGTTTAAACTCGAGGGAATTTAATGGGAAAGGTTGAAATCCAAGGAAATTTAATGGGAAAGGTTTAAATCCAAGGAAATTTAATGGGAAAGGTTTAAACCCAAGGGGGAAAGGTTTAAATCTAAGAAAATTTCATGGGAAAGGTTTAAATCCAAAGAAATTTCATGGGAAAGGTTTAAATCCAAAGAAATTTAATAGGAAAGGTTTAAATTCAAGGGGAAAAGGTTTAAATCTAAGAAAATTTAATGGGAAAGGTTTAAATCCAAAGAAATTTCATGGGAAAGGTTTAAATCCAAGGAAATTTAATAGGAAAGGTTTAAATCCAAGGAAATTTACTGGGAAAGGTTTAAATCCAAAGAAATTTAATAGGAAAGGTTTAAATCCAAGGGGGAAAGGTTGAAATCCAAGGAAATTTAATGGGAAAGGTTTAAATCCAAAGAAATTTAATGGGAAAGGTTGAAATCCAAGGGGGAAAGGTTTAAATCCAAGGAAATTTAATGTGAAAGGTTTAAATCCAAGGAAATTTAATAGGAAAGGTTTAAATCCAAGGGGGAAAGGTTTAAATCCAAGGAAATTTACTGGGAAAGGTTTAAATCCAAGGAAATTTAATGGGAAAGGTTGAAATCCAAGGGGGAAAGGTTGAAATCCAAGGAAATTTAATGTGAAAGGTTTAAATCCAAGGAAATTTAATGGGAAAGGTTGAAATCCAAGGGGGAAAGGTTGAAATCCAAGGAAATTTAATGGGAAAGGTTGAAATCCAAGGGGGAAAGGTTGAAATCCAAGGAAATTTAATGTGAAAGGTTTAAATCCAAGGAAATTTAATGGGAAAGGTTGAAATCCAAGGGGGAAAGGTTGAAATCCAAGGAAATTTAATGTGAAAGGTTTAAATCCAAGGAAATTTAATGGGAAAGGTTTAAATCCAAGGAAATTTAATAGGAAAGGTTTAAATCCAAGGGGGAAAGGTTTAAATCCAAGGAAATTTAATGGGAAAGGTTTAAATCCAAGGAAATTCAATGGGAAAGGTTGAAATCCAAAGAAATTTAATGGGAAAGGTTTAAATCCAAGGGGGAAAGGTTTAAATCCAAGGAAATTTAATAGGAAAGGTTTAAATCCAAGGAAATTTAATGTGAAAGGTTTAAATCCAAGGAAATTTAATAGGAAAGGTTTAAATCCAAGGGGGAAAGGTTTAAATCCAAGGAAATTTAATGGGAAAGGTTTAAACCCAAGGAAATTTAATGGGAAAAGTTTAAATCCAAGGAAATTTAACAGGACAGGTTTAAATCCAAGGAAATCCCTCTGGATCCCACCTGGATTTGGTGTTTTCCTTCCTCCTGGATCCCTGCTCGGCCTCACCTCATGAAAAAAGCTCTTCAGGAGCCCTAAAAAGGGGAAGGAGAGCCAGAAAAATCAGATTTCCCTGCAGATTTCCCCTAAAATTATCCCCAAACCCAGGTGGTTTTGTTCTTTCTCACAGATGTTCAATAAATCCTCCAGCACCGCCTCGGCCTCCGTGTTTCTTGTGGGAAATAACCCCCAAAAAATAGAATTTATATGGTTTATTTCCGTTTTAAAAGGGTTTTTATTTGCTGCAATTCCAGTCTCAAATGTTGGCTTGTGATTGATTTATTTTTATTTTAATTTTCTGTCTTCTAGGGCTTTTTTTTAAGCCTTTTAAATCTGCTTTTTGAGGGAGCTTTTGATGATTCTGCTGGGGTTTTTTGGGAGTGCAAGATTTTATTTTTTTATGGTTCTCTTGGGGGTTTTTTGGGAGTGTAAAACTCTATTTTTTTATGGTTCTGTTGTGTTTTTTTGGGAGTGCAAAATACTTTTTTTTTTTGTTCTGTTGGGGTTTTTTTGGGAGTGTAAAATCTTATTTTTTGATTTTTTTGGGGGGGTTTTTAGGGAGTGCAGAATCCTGGTTTTTGATCGATTTTTGGATGGGTTTTTTGCTGGTTCTGCTGGGGTTTTTAGGGCGTGCAAACCTCTGTTTTTCAAGGTCCTTTTGGGGCTTTTTGAGAGTGCAAAATCCTATTTTTTAACAGACTTTGTGTGAGTTTTTTTGGGCGGGTGATGGAATTGAATGCAATACGCTCCAAAATTAATTTGCGGACCTGAGGGTGGGCGCACCCAAAGGTGCTGCTTTTTCCCAAGGGCAATTCCAACCTATTTAAATAAAATAAAACCGTACTTTCCCGTCACGGCCCTGAGGCGATCGGCTCCACCGCGGCCTGAGCCGGCCCTAATCCGGGGCGATAACCGGAGGGGATTGACCCGTTAATCGCCGTTAACCGGCTGCGATCGTGCGTCAGAGCCGCCTAAGCCGCCTCGGAGGGGATTCGGGACGCTGCCGGCCCAGGAGCGGCTTAGGGCAGGGCCGGAGGCGCCGCTCGCCGTCGTGAGGGCTCGAACCCGCCATGAGGGCTCCGGGGGCTGCTGAGGGGGAGGCGGGGCTAACACAGCTCATAGCCAATAGCAACGCTGTGTTGTCAGAGTGACGGCGCGCTCAGCCAATCAGCGATGGAGAACGGAAGGCGCGAACGCAGTCCCGGAGCACGGCACTGAAGTGGGAGGCGGGGTAAAGCGGGGTTGTAGCCAATAGGCACGCGGTGTTGTGAGATTGACAGTAAGTGTAGCCAATCAGAGGTGGGGAAACGGAGAGCGCGAATTGCACCGGGGGCTACGGATTGCTGAAGGGGGAGGCGGTGCAAAGAGCTCTCTCAGCCAATAAAAACGCGAGATTGTGAGAGTGACAGCGCGAGCAGCCAATCAGCGATAGAAAACGGGAATCGCCGCTCTCCCCGCGGGGCTCCGGGCTGCTCCGCTGGAAGGCGGGGCGAAGCGCGCTGACAGCGAATAAAAACGCAGGATTTCCAGAGTGACAGCTTGATTAACCAATCACCGGCGTGACACGGAGAGCGCCCTCCGGCTTCCACCCGCCGCCTTCCACCCGCGCCTGCGCCGTGAGGCGGCGGCGCCCACGCTCAAAATGGAGCTGGGCGGGCTCCGGTGCGGGCCCGGCGCTCCCGGTGCTGCCCCCGCCTCCCCTCACCCTCCTCCGCTTCTTCCCTCTCCCCTCCCCGGGACCGGCGCGGCGGCGGCGAGCAAAAAGAATACGCGAGGTCCCACCGAGATTTGAACTCGGATCGCTGGATTCAAAGTCCAGAGTGCTAACCATTACACCATGGGACCGCCGGGCGTACCGGGAGGCGCCGCGCGCCCGCCCTATCCCTCCGCCCGCCGCAAATAGTCCCGCTCCCGCTGCCGGGAATTCCCGAAATTCCCAAAATTCCCGGAATTCCCGCTACTAAAATCCGCCTTAAATCGCGGGACAGGCGCTGTTTCATCCCCTGGGACAGCCCCGAGCTCCGCCGCTCTCAGACTGGCGCGCAGCGCTTTGATTTTTGGATTTTTTAATGTGTTTTTGGCTTTATTCCTCTGGGTTTTCTCCATTAAATTCCCTCTGTTTTTCTCTAATTTTTCTCTGTTTCCCATTTTATTTTTTTCCACTCAGTTTTCCGTTTATTCGTCAGGTTTTCCTCTGTTCCCCTTTATTTCTTCCCCGTGTCTTTCTCTATTCCTCCTTTATTTCTCATTTTTCCTCTATTTCCCCCTTATTTTCCCTATTTTATTCATTAATTTTCCCTCTATTTCCCCATATTTTCCCTTTTTTTAATTATTAATTCCCCCCTTTATTTCCCCCTTATTCCCCTATTTTCTTCATTAATTTTTCCCCTCTAATTCCCCCTTATTTCCCAATTTTAATAATTTTCCCCCTATTTTCTCCTTTATTTCCCAATTTTATTGATTAATTTTTCCCTCTATTTTCTCCTTTATTTCCCAATTTTATTGATTAATTTTTCCCTCTATTTTCTCCTTTATTTCCCAATTTTATTGATTAATTTTCCCCTCTATTTTCTCCTTATTTTCCCCATTTAATTTATTAATTTTCCCCTTTATTTAAAATAGGGATTGTCCCAAATTCCCGAGTTTTAGCCTCGTCTGGGAGCTTCCCAGATTTCCTCCCATTGTCCCTGTCCCTCAAAATTCATCCGAAATTCCCGATCCCTGTGGATTTAAAAATTCCTAAAATATTCCTTTTAAAATTCCTTAAAAATTCCAAATAATTCCTTAAAAATTCCTAAACAATTCCTTAAAAATTCCTAAAGAATCTGTTTATTCTATTATTTTATTTTATTTCATGTTTAAATTTCATTTCTATTTTTTAATATCTTAAATTTTTAAATTTAATTTTTTTAAATTAAGTTTTATTTTAGTTTATGTATAAATTTAATTTTATTTTTATTTAATATCTTAATTTTTTTATTTTAATTTTTTAAATTAAGTTTTATTTTAGTTTATCTTATTTTTAATTTAATTCATTTCATTTTTAATCTAAATTTTAATTTTAAATTAAGTTTATTTTTAGTTTTTTTATTTTAATTTTAATTTCATTTTACTCTTTAATATCTTAATTTTTTTATTTTATTTTAAATTAAATTTATTTGTTTAATTATTTTATTTGTCGTTTAATTCACTTAAATTTTAATTTTAAATTAACTTTTAAAAAATAAAAATTTTTAATATTTACTTAAAATTTTAATATTTCAAACTTTTTTAATTTTATTTTTTACATTTTATATTTTAAATTTAATTCACTAATTTTTAACATTTAATTTTAAATTTTTTAAATCAAAATTATTTCATTCATTTTCCCTCCCCCACCCCAAAATCCCATCCCAAACCCCCCCCTTTCCCACCCTTTTTTCATCCCAAACATCCCAGGAAACCCCGGGAATTCTGGCAGCAGCTGGCGCCCCCCTCCCAGCCAATTAACCCCCAATTAATGAGAGGGGCACCCATGGAATTATCGCAGCTCCAGGAAGAAATCGGGAGCAGAATTCCCGCTTTTCCCTCGGGAATCGCTGCCCTTCGCTGGCTCCCGGAGCAGGGAGCGGGGTTAATTAGCTCCCGGCGCGGTAATTAGCGCTTAATGGCTTTAATGAGCCCGACAATTCCTTATCGGGATGGTGCCGGTGCCGGGCTCTGCTCGGGAACGGCGTTTCCATGGAGCGGGGCAGCTTTTCCACCTCAAATCCCGGCTTTTCCACCTCAAATCCCAGTTTTTTCTTCAGGAATTCCTATTTTTCCCATAGAAATCCCAATTTTTCCAGCAGAAATCCCGGTTCTTCCAAGTTAAATTCCATTTTTTCCCATAGAAATCCCGGTTTTTCCAGCTGAAATCCCGGTTTTTCCAGCAGAAATCCCATTTTTTTCCTCAGAAATTCCAATTTTTCCCATAGAAATCCCAATATTTCCAGCAAAAATTCCAATTTTTCCATCAGAAATCCCGATTTTTCCAGCTGAAATCCCTTTTTTTTCCTCAGAAATCCCAATATTTCCACCAGAAATCCCGGGTTTTCCAGCAGAAATTCCAGTTTTTCCAGCAGAAATCCCGGTTTTCCCATAGAAATCCCGGCTTTTCCAGCTGAAATCCCAATTTTTTAGGGAGTTTTTCCATTGTAAAAATGGGAATTCCGGGGGGTTTTTCCATGGGAAAAATGGGAATTCTGGGGAGATTTTCCACGGGAAAACCCGGGAATTTTAGGGAGTTTTTCAATAGCAAAAATAGGATTTTTTAAGGAGCTTTTCCATGGGAAATATGGGAATTTCAGGGAGTTTTTCCATGGCAAAACCCGGGAATTTTCGGGAGTTTTTCCATGGAAAAATGGGGATTCTCCGTGACAAAACTGGGAATTTTAGGGAGTTTTTCCATTGTAAAAACCCGGAATTTTAGGGAGTTTTTCCACGTCAAAACCCAGGAATTCCAGGGAGTTTTTCCATGGCAAAAATGGGAATTTTAGGGGGGTTTTCCATGGGGAAAACGGGAATTCCAGGGAGTTTTTCCATGGAATTGGGGCCGGCCCCAGCCCCAATTAATGCCCTGATGTGGAAATGTTTAATTGCCATTAATGTCAACAATTCCCGCCCGGAATTGCCCCAATTCCCATTGGGAATTTCCTGTTTTCCCTCTGGATTCGGGATAAAAACGGCCCCGGGAGCCCCGCGGGCCCAGAACCGCCCGGAGCTCTCGGAGCGAGGTGAGGAATTCCAGGGAAAATTGGGAATTCCGGGGGGATTTTTCCATGGGAAAAATGGGAATTTTAGAGAGTTTTTCCATGGGAAAATCCGGGACTTTCAGGGAGTTTTTCCATGGGAAAAATGGGGATTCTCCATGACAAAATTGGGAATTTTATGGAGTTTTTCCATGGGAAAAATGGGAATTTTAGGGAGTTTTTCCAATGCAAAAAAAATGGGAATTTTAAGGAGTTTTTCCATGTCAAAAAACCCGGGAATTTCAGGGAGTTTTTCCATGGGGAAAATGGGAATTTTAGGGAGTTTTTCCAATGCAAAAAAATGGGAATTTTAGGGAGTTTTTCCATGGGAAAAATGGGAATTTTAGGGAGTTTTTCCATGGGAAAAATGGGAATTTTAAGGAGTTTTTCCATGGCAAAAAACCCGGGAATTTCAGGGAGTTTTTCCATGGGAAAGATGGGAATTTCAGGGAGTTTATCCATGGCAAAACCCGGGAATTTCAGGGAGTTTTTTTTGGGATAATCCCAAATTTTTGGATCTGAACCCTGCAGGGGTTAATTAAAATTATTAGAAACGAATTAATTAAAATAATTAGAATTTAATCAGAAGAATTCCCAATAATCCGTGGGATTTGGGATGGTTCTCCCCTCCCTCCCAGGGATTTTTGGGAGCCGGGAATTTTGGGATTGGGCAGGGATTTTTGGGATGTGAGGCTGAATTTTTGGGATTTTCCATGGGAATTCCTGGATTTCCCTCCAGGGAAGGAGTCCCCAATTCCAGGGATTATTGGGAATTATTTTTAAAAAATCTTGGAAATCTTGGAATTCCATCCTGTCCCATAATTGATATTCCCTGTCCCAAATTTTATCCATCCCGAAAAATTCCTCAGGAATTGGATCAGGCTCCCAAATAACCGGGAATTCCATAAAATCCATCAGGAATTGGATCAGGCTCCCAAACCCTGCAAGAATTTGGGAATTCCTGATTTGGGATCATTGGGAATTCCCATTCCCAGCCTGGAGCTGAGGGTGGGGAAATCCCCCAAAAAAAATTCCCAACGGGAATTCCATGATCCCGACCAAATTTTCGGGATCAGAGCTGGAAAAATCGGGAAGGGGCTTTGGGATGGAGGCCGGGATTTATTTGGGAATTGGGGGAGGGATTTTTTTGGGAATAATTTGGAATTTTTTGGGATTGGAGGGAGGGGATTTTTGGGAATAATTTGGGAAGGATTTTTTTGGGAATGGCGGGAGGGATTTGTGGGACGGAAGGAACTTTCCGGAATCCCATCCCGACATTCCTGGTGTTCTAGATCCCAATTATCCCATGGGAATTCCATGGTCCCGACCAAATTTTCAGGATCAGAGCTGGAAAAATCGGGAAAGAGCTTTGGGATGGAGGCCGGGATTTATTTGGGAATGGTGGGAGGGATTTTTTTGGGAATTGGGGGAGGGATTTGCGGGATGGAGGGAACATTCCGGAATCCCATCCCGACATTCCCGGCGTTCCAGATCCCGGTTTTCCGGCGGGAATTCCATGGGGAAGATGCTGCTGGGATCGCTGGGGGCGCTGCTGCTGCTGGGGCTGGGAGCCGTGAGGACGGAGGAGAGCGGCCCCGGGTGAGAGATCCCAAAGATTCCATGGATTCGGGGCGGATTCCATGGATTCGGGGCGGATTCCATGGATTTGGGGTGGATTCCATGGATTCGGGGGGGATTCTGTGGGATTTGGGGAAGGAATCTGTGGATTAGGGGCAGATTCCATGGATTTGGGGTGGATTCTTTGGGATTTGGGCCTTTTCCAGCCTCTTCAGAGGTGGATTCCATGGATTCAGGGAGGATTCCATGGGTTTGGGGAAGGAATCTGGGAGTTTGGGGTGGATTCTGTGGATTTGGGGGAGGATTCTGTGGATTTGGGGTGCATTCCATGGATTCAAGGTGGATTCCATGGGTTTGGGGTGGATTCCCTGGATTTGGGGGCTGATTCCCTGGATTTGGGGGCTGATTCCATGGATCTGATGGGATCAGGACTGACCCCATCCCGGTTTTCCCATCTCAGTTCCATCCTGGCTGTTCCCAGTCCTGTCCCACTCCCTATCCCAGTGTCTCAGTGGGATCAGCACTGACCCCATCCCATTGTTTCCCATTCCCAGTTCAATCCCAGCGGTTCCCAGTTCAGTCCCAGTCCATCGTCGTTACTCGGAGGTGACGCTGGCCAGCGATCCCAGCACTGACCCCATCCCATATTCCCATTCCCAGTTCAATCCCAGTGGTTCCCAGTTCAATCCCAGCACTGACTGTATCCCATATTCCCATTCCCAGTTTGATCCCAGTCCATCGCCGGTACTCGGAGGCAACGCTGGCCAGCGATTACAGCACTGACTGTATCCCATATTCCCGTTCCCAGTTTGATCCCAGTCCCAGTCCATCGCCGGTACTCGGAGGCGACGCTGGCCAGCGATCCCAGCACTGACTGTATCCCATTGTTTCCCATTCCCATTCCCAGTTTGATCCCAGTCCCAGTCCATCGCCGGTACTCGGAGGCGACGCTGGCCAGCGATTACAGCAGTGACCCTATCCCATTTCTCATTCCCAGTTCCATCCCAGCGGTTCCCAGTTCAATCCCAGTCCCAGTCCATCGCCGGTACTCGGAGGCGACGCTGGCCAGCGATCCCAGCACTGACTGTATCCCATATTCCCATTCCCATTCCCAGTTTGATCCCAGTCCAGCGCCGGTACTCGGAGGCGACGCTGGCCAGCGATCCCAGCACTGACTGTATCCCATTTTCCCGTTCCCAGTTCCATCCCAGCACTGACTGTATCCCATATTCCCATTCCCAGTTTGATCCCGGTCCATCGCCGGTACTCGGAGGCGACGCTGGCCAGCGATTACAGCAGTGACCCTATCCCATTTCTCATTCCCAGTTCGATCCCAGCGGTTCCCAGTTCCATCCCAGTCCCGGTCCATCGCCGGTACTCGGAGGCGACGCTGGCCAGCAATCCCAGCACTGACTGTATCCCATTGTTTCCCATTCCCAGTTCAATCCCAGTGGTTCCCAGTTCAGTCCCAGTCCAGCGCCGGTACTCGGAGGCGACGCTGGCCAGCGATTACAGCCGCACCATGGAGCACGTGCTCAGCAAGAACTTCGTGGAGTGGCTGCTGGCCCGCAGGGAGAGGGAGAGCCAGTGCGTGCCAATTCCCAAAATCCCTGAATTCCCCAATCCCTGAATCCCTGAATTCCCCAATCCCTGAATTCCCCAATCCCTGAATTCCTCAATTCCCGAATCCCTGAATTCCCCAATCCCTGAATTCCTCAATTCCCGAATCCCTGAATTCCCCAATCCCTGAATTCCTCAATTCCCGAATCCCAAAATTCCCGAATCCCTGAATTCCCCAATTCCCGAATCCCTGAATTCCCCAATTCCTGAATCCCTGAATTCCCCAATTCTCAAATTCCTGAATTCCCGAATCCCTGAATTCCCAAATTCCCCAATTCCTGAATCCCCCAATTCCCCAAATTCCTGAATCCTTGAATCCCCCAATCCCCCAATTCCTGAATTCCCGAATTCCTGAATTCCCAAATTCCTGAATCCCTGAATTCCCAAAATTCCTGAATTCCCAAAATTCCTGAATTCCCAAATTCCTAAATTCTCAAATTCCCAATTTCCCGAATTCTTGAATTCCCAATTTCCCGAATTCTTGAATTCCCAATTTCCCGAATTCCTGAAATCCCAAATTCTCCAGTTCCTGAGTTCCTGAAATCCTGAACTCCCAAAGTCCAAAATTCTCCGAATTCCCAAAGTCCCGAATTCCCAAATCCCTGAATCCCCGAATTCCCAAGCCCTGAATTCCCAAATTCTCCAATTCCTGAACTCCCAAAGTCCAAAATTCCCAAATTCCCACAATCCAAATCCCCAATTTCCCCTTCCCTGAATTCCCAAATCCCCGAAATCCCAAATACCCAAAGTCCCAAATTCCCAAAGTCCTGAATTCCCCAATTCCTGAATTCCTAAATTCTCAAACTCCCAAATTCCCAAACCCCAAATTCCCAAATTTCCATCAGGCCAGGTGTTTTATTATTATTATTATTATTATTATTATTATTATTATTATTATTATTACTATTATTATTACTATTATTATTAATTTTTATCTTTTCCCAAATCCTGGAATTTTCTCCTCCCAAAGCACCGGGAATGGATCGGGAAGGAGCCGGGATTCATGGAAAAAAGTGAAATTCTGGCACCCTCTTGTGGATTTTTGGGATAAATTGGGAATTTTTCCCGTTTTTTTCCCGATTTTTGGGATAAATTGTGATTTTTTTCCCGGTTTTCCTTTCCCAGTTTTTTCCCGGTTTCCCATTCCCGGTTTTGAGGATAAATTGGGAATTTCCCCCTGTTTTTCCCCCGGTTTTTTCCCGATTTTGGGGATAATTTGGGATTTTCCCCGGTTTTTTCCTGGGATTTTTTTCCCATTTTTCCTCCGTTTTTTTCCTGGTTTTTTTCCCTGTTTTGGGGATAAATTTGGGAACTTTTCCCCATTTTTTTTCCCCGGTTTTTGGGATAAATTTGGGATTTTTTTCCCCCAGTTTCTCCCCATTTTTCCCCAGTTTTTTTCCCAGTTTTTGGGATAATTTGGGAATTTTTCCCCAGTTTTTTTTCCTGATTTTTTGGGATAATTTGGGATTTTTTCCCCCCATTTTCCCCCGTTTTTTCCCCGGTTTTTGGGATAATTTGGGATTTTTTCCCTGTTTTTTTTCCCCATTTTTCCTCCGTTTTTTCCCTGTTTTTCTCCCATTTTTCCCCCAGTTTTTGGGATAAATTTGGGATTTTTTTCCCCCATTTTCCCCCAGTTTTTTTCCCAGTTTTTGGGATAATTTGGGAATTTTTCCCCAGTTTTTTTTCCTGATTTTTTGGGATAATTTGGGATTTTCCCCGGTTTTTCCCTGTTTTTCTCCCATTTTTTTCCCCGGTTTTTGGGATAAATTTGGGATTTTTTCCCCCCCATTTTTCCCCAGTTTTTTTTCCTGATTTTTTTTGGGATAATTTGGGATTTTTCCCGGTTTTCCCCAGGGATCTCTCGGGGCCCTTCAGGAGAGCGGCCGAGCCCCAAAAATCGACTGGGAATGGGAAAAACTCGGATTTGGGAGCTCCGGGAACCAAAGAATTCCTGGAACGGCTCCGGAAAAACCGGGAAAAATCCAGGTGAGGGGGAGGGGAAACCGGGATTTGGGATTTGGGGTTTTCTATGGAATTTTGGGGGAGTTCTTAATGGGATTTTGGGATTTTTGGGGGTTTTTAATGCAATTTTGGAATTTTTGGGGGGTTTTTTAAATGGAATTTTGGAAATTTTTTTTGTTGTTTTTAATGGAATTTTGGGAATTTTGGGGGAGTTTTTTGTGGAATTTTGGGATTTTTTTGTTTTTTGTTTTTTATGGAATTTTGGGATTTTTTTGGGGGGTTTTTTAAATGGGATTTTGGGAATTTTCGGAGGCGTTATGGAATTTTGGGATTTTTTACATGGAATTTTTGGGGGGTTTGAACAGAATTTGGGGAATTTGGTTTTTTTTTGTTTTTTTTTTTCCTGGAATTCTGGGATTTTTTGGGGTTTTTTTAATGGAATTTTGGGATTTTGGGGAGGTTTTTAATGGGATTTTGGGAATATTTTTTGGTTTTTAATGGAATTTTGGGAATATTTTTTGGTTTTTAATGGGATTTTGGGAATTTGGGGGGAGTTTTTAATGGAATTTTGGGATGGTTTTGGGTTTTCGAATGGAATTTTGGGATTTTTGGGGTTTTTAATGGAATTGGGGGGGGGTGTTGGGGATTTTTATGGAATCTTTGGGATTTTGGGACCAAACCCTTGGAAAATCCCACCCCGGGATCACCAAAATCCAAGAAATTTCCTCCCAAAAATCCAAGATTTTGGGGTTTTTCCCCCGTGAGTTTCGGACTGGGAATCGGGGGATGGTAAAACCCGGGAATTTTTCCCGTTTTTCTCGGTTTTTATGGAATTTTTTTTTTGCAGTTTTCCTGGTTCCGAGGAACTCAGGGAATTCTTGGAGAAGGAATTCCTGCTGTGGATCTGCAGGGCCTCGTGAGTATCCCGAAAATCCCCAAAAAAATCCCAAAAATCCCCAAAAAAATCCCAAAAAATCCCAAGAAATTTAAAAAAAAATCCCAAAAATCCCCAAAAAATCCCAAGAAATTAAAAAAAAAATCCCAAAAATCCCCAAAAAATTCCAAAACCCCCCAAAAAAACCTCAAAAAAACCCTGAAAATCCCAAAAAATTCCAAAATCCCAAACCTCCCCCCCACCAAAAAAATCCCAAAAACCCAACCCCCCCCAAAAAATCCCAAAAATCCCAAAAAAAATCCCAAAATTTCCCAACATTTTAGGGGTTTTTTATGGGATCACATTCCCAAATTTTAGGGGTTTTTTTTTTCTGGACCACATTTCCAAAATTTTGGGGGTTTTTTCGGGATCACATTCCCTAAATTTAGGGCTTTTCTTGGGATCACATTCCCAAATTTTAGGAGTTTTTTTTCCAGACTACATTCCCAAAATTTCCAGGTGTTCTATGGGATCACATTCCCAGAATTTTGGGACTTCTTAAATGATCACTTTCCCAAAATTTCGGGGTTTTTATGGGATCACATTCCCAAAATTTCCAGAATTTTTATGAGATTGCATTCCCAAATTTTAGGAGTTTTGTTGGGATCACATTCCAAACATTTCCAGGATTTTTATGGGATCAAATTCCCAAGATTTCGGGATTTTTTTGGGATCAAATTCCCAAAATTTCAGGGATATTTTTGGGATCAAATTCCCCGTGGAATCTGCGAATCCAAAGGGAATTCCAGAGGGAAAAGCTGCAGATTTGGGGGATGTTGGCTCAGGAGGGAAGAATTAAAATCTCCTTTCCCCCAGGGATCAAATGACATTTTTAGGGTAATTTATGGGATTTTTTGGATTTTTTTTCCCTTCCAGGACCGAGTAGCTCCAGGAATTTCCATGGAATTCCTTCCTTGTCCCACAGAGGAAGAGGAGGAGGAGGAGGAGGAGGATTTTGTTCCTGAAATAGAAGTTTAATCCTGAGTTGAACTAATAAAGATTTGGATGTGGGGAGGGGTTTGGAATATTGTGGAATTCTTAAATAACTGTGGGATCGTGGAATGGATTTGAAGGGATCCTAAATCCCATCCAGGGATCCAGGGGCAGCTGCGGCTTCTCTGGGAATTTCATCCCATGGAACCTTCCCTGATCCCAAAAAAACCTTCTCTGATCCCACAGAACTTTCCTTGATCCCAAAATCCTCCTCTGATCCCAAAAAACCCTCCCTGGTCCCAAAATCCTTTCCTGATCCCACAAAACCTTCTCTGTTCCCAAAAAAAAAAAATCTCTGTTCCCACAGAGTCTTCTCTACTCCCACAGGGCCTTTTCTGGTCCCACAAATCCTTCCCTGATCCCACAAAACCCTCTCTGATCCCAAAAATCCTTCCCTGATCCCAAAAAACCTTCCCTGATCCCAAAAAACCTTCCCTGATCCCAAAAACCTTCCCCGAGCCCACAAAACCCTCTCTGATCCCCAAAAAAACTGCCCTGATCCCACAGAACCTTCTCTGCTCCCCAAACCCCTCTCCGGTCCCACAGAACCTCCTCTGGTGCCACCTCCCTGCCCCGGCAGGGCCACCCCAGCGCTGAGGGCACAGCATCGAGTCGCGGTGCCTGTGGAACATCCCCAGGGAGGCCACCCCGCACTCCGGGCTCAGTTCGGGGCTCGGGCACCGCAAAGAGGAGAAGTTTCCCCTCACGTCCAGGCCGAGCTCCCCGCGATCCGCGCCCGCCCCTCCCTCAGCGCCGCCATGCCGCCGCCCTTCCCGCCCAGCGCCAGATTGACAGCTTCCTCAGCCAATCAGCGAGCGCCCAGCGTCTGCAACCCACCAATCACCACCCGCGTCCCCGCCCCTTCTTCCCGCCTCCTTCCCGCCGTCTTCCCGCCGCCGGCGGATGCGGGAGGGCGGGGCTTCGTTGGAGCTCGGCCAATGAGAGGCGCGGGGGCGAGCGCGCGCGCGCGGCGGCGGCCAATGGGAGCGGAGGACGCCGGCGGGGACACGGCCAAGGTGACGCTGCCCACAGAGCCGCCGCCGCCGCCGGCCCTAGCGGACCCCGCGCAGGTTCGACCCCGGCCGGGCCGGCCCCGCGCCCGCCGCCCCCGCCGCGACCCCCGCGGCTCCCGGGCAGAGCCGCCGGGCCGGCCGCTGCTCGCTGGGGCCGTGCCCTTGGCGGCCCGGCGGGCGGTGAGGCCTGCGCTGCCCTCAGCTCAGGGGATCGGGAGGGGCCGCGCTGGGGCTGCCCGGGCACGGCACCGAGCGGGGATGGACGGGGATGGACGGGCCAGGGAGGACGCGGAGCCGTGCGGGGGCTCGAGGGGCAGGGCCGAGGGGACACGGCGGGGACACGGCGGGGAAAAGGCTTGGGGACAGCTGGGGATACGATGGGGGCAAAGCCTTGGGGACAGTTGAGGGACACGGGGGTGACAAAGGCTTGGGGGCAACCGGGGACACGGTGGGGGCAAAGTCTCGATGACAACCGAGGACACAATGGGGGCAAAACCTTGGGGACAACCGGGGGACACGGGGGTGACAAAGGCCTGGGGACAGGTGGGGGCACGGTGGGGGCAAAACGCTGAGGAGAACTGAGGGACATGGGGTGACAAAGGCTTGGGGACAATTGAGGGACACGATGGGGGTAAAACCTTGGGGACAACTGAGGGACACGGAGGTGACAAAGGCTTCGGGACACGATGGGGACAAAACCTTGGGGACAACTGAGGGACATGGGGGTGACAAAGACTTGGGGAGAGCTGGGGACACGATGAGGACAAAGGCTTGGGGACAGTTGAGGGACACGGAGGTGGCAAAGCCTCGGGACCACGGCGGGGTCAGTGGGACAAAGCCCTGAGGACACAGAGCCACGGTGTTGGGGACACAACCTTGGGGACACTGAAGCGCGGGTGGGGACAGCACTGAGCTGCGAGGGGGCGGGCTGGGGACAGCGGCCGGGAATCGCGGTGGCTTTGGTTGATTGTGCTCTGGGTTTGTCGCAGATCCAGCACCATGCAGGCTCCCGTGGCGCTCCTGGGCTCCCCGGCGCTGGTAGGTGCCCCTCGGGGGATGGGATCATTCCCGCCGGGAATGTGGCATTCCCGGTGCCAAACCCCCTCGGGGACACCCCCGGCTCGGGTGTGCTTTTAGCCTGGCTTTAAAGGGGAACAAGGGGACAAGGTGACCTCTGGTGACAGCGTGTGAGTGGCTGCCGCTGAGCTGCGGGCCCCGGGGCTGCTCCCTGCGGGAACTCCTGGATTTGCAGGGAGTTTCTCGGGAATTCCTTTCCTTCGGGGAAGGGAAGGTGTGGAAATGTGGGAATGAAGGAGATTCTGGGGCTGGGAGCTGTGGGGCTGCTCGTGGGCTCCATCCGGGTGGCTGAAACAGGAACAGCCTCCTCTGATAACCCTTGGATTTCCACTCCCGTGCCGCACTGGGGGTGTTTGAGGGGATTTGGATGCTCCAGAAAACAGCTGGGTCTTCCTGAGATAAATCCGAGGGTGGGAGAGCTGAGCTCTGCTCCCTGAGGGATTGAGTTGGATTTTAGGGACAACTTCTCCATCCCGAGGGTGCTGGGAATGATCACAGCCCGAGGCTGCCAGAGCTGCAGGGCTGTTTCTCCAGGGATAGTTTTCCAGGGCTGTTTCTCCAGGGATAGTTGTCCAGGGATAGTTTTCCAGGGCTGTTTCTCCAGGGATAGTTCTCCAGGGCTGTTTCTCCAGGGCTGTTTCTCCAGGGATAGTTTTCCAGGGATGGTTTTCCAGGGATAGTTTTCCAGGGCTGTTTCTCCAGGGCTGTTTCTCCAGGGATAGTTGTCCAGGGATACTTTTCCAGGGCTGTTTCTCCAGGGATATGTTTCCAGGGTGGGGCTGTTGCTGATCCCGCTGTTCCCTGATCCCACAGTTCCGCTGCTGCTCCCGGGCCCTGGCCAGGCCCGTGTCCGTGTCCGTGTTCAGCGCACCTGAGGCTCAGAGCGCACAGGTGAGGCTGGGAATGGGGCTGGGCTCCGTGCAGGGGCTGGAAAAACCTGGATCCCTCATCCTCATCCTGATCCTTCATCTCCCATCCTCATCCTGGTCCTTCATCCTTCACTTTCCATCCTCATCCTTATCCTGATCCTTCACCCTTCACCTTTCATCCTGATCCTGGTCCTGGTCCTGATCCTGATCCTGGTCCTGGTCCTGATCCTGATCCTGGTCCTGGTCCTGGTCCTGATCCTGATCCTGGTCCTGATCCTGGTCCTGATCCTGATCCTGATCCTGATCCTGATCCTGATCCTGATCCTGATCCTGATCCTTCATCCTCCATCCTCCATCCTCATCCCATAGATCAGGACCAGCCGTGCCCATTCCCATATTGGGTGCCAGCCCCTGAGGTGTCCCTGCTGTGTCCCTGCCTGTCCCTGCCGTCCCCTGAGGTGTCCCCGCTGTCCCCGCAGGTGTCCCCGCTGTCCCCGCAGGTGTCCCTGAGGTGTCCCTGCCCGTCCCCTGAGGTGTCCCCGCTGTCCCCGCAGGTGTCCCCGCTGTCCCCGCAGGTGTCCCCGCAGCCCCGCCGGGGGTTCCGCAGCAGCGCGCTGTCCCTGCCCTGTCCCTGCCTGTTCCCTGCCCTGTCCCTGCCTGTCCCCTGAGGTGTCCCTGCCCGTCCCCTGAGGTGTCCCCGCTGTCCCCTGAGGTGTCCCCGCTGTCCCCGCAGGTGTCCCCGCAGCCCCTGAGGTGTCCCTGCCTGTCCCTGCCTGTCCCCTGAGGTGTCCCCGCTGTCCCCGCAGGTGTCCCTGAGGTGTCCCTGCCCGTCCCCTGAGGTGTCCCCGCTGTCCCCGCAGGTGTCCCTGAGGTGTCCCTGCCCGTCCCCTGAGGTGTCCCCGCTGTCCCCTGAGGTGTCCCCGCTGTCCCCGCAGGTGTCCCCGCAGCCCCTGAGGTGTCCCTGCCTGTCCCTGCCTGTCCCCTGAGGTGTCCCCCGCTGTCCCCGCAGGTGTCCCTGAGGTGTCCCTGCCCGTCCCCTGAGGTGTCCCCGCTGTCCCCGCAGGTGTCCCCGCTGTCCCCGCAGGTGTCCCCGCAGCCCCGCCGGGGGTTCCGCAGCAGCGCTCTGTCCCGGGACATCGACACGGCCGCCAAGTTCATCGGGGCCGGCGCCGCCACCGTGGGCGTGGCGGGCTCGGGGGCGGGGATCGGCACCGTGTTCGGCAGCCTCATCATCGGCTACGCCAGGTCAGGCCCGCTGATTCCTGCTCGCCATTCCAGGGATTCCCTGCCATCTGGGGACACCTGGAGGCTGTGGGAAGGGGGTGTGTTAAAGTGGAGCAGCCCTTGGGATGTAAAACGGGTGTTGTGGCGTCACATTCCCTGTAGAAATGGTCCCAAATTCCCCTAAAAATGATCCCAAATTCCCCTAAAAGTGGTCCCCAATTCCCTATAAAAATGGTCCCCAATTCCCTATAAAAATGGTCCCAAATTCCCTATAAAAATGGTCCCAAATTCCCTATAAAATGGTCCCAAATTCCCTATAAAATGGTCCCAAATTCCCCTAAAAATGGTCCCAAATTCCCCTAAAAATGGTCCCAAATTCCCTATAGAAACGGTCCCAAATTCCCTATAAAAATGGTCCCAAATTCCTTATAAAAATGGTCCCAAATTCCCTATAAAAATGGTCCCAAATTCCCTATAAAAATGGTCCCAAATTCCCTATAAAAATGGTCCCAAATTCCCCTAAAAATGGTCCCAAATTCCCCTAAAAATGGTCCCAAATTCCCCTAAAAATGGTCCCAAATTCCCTATAGAAACGGTCCCAAATTCCCTATAGAAATGGTCCCAAATTCCCTATAAAAATGGTCCCAAATTCCCTATAAAAATGGTCCCAAATTCCTTATAAAAATGGTCCCAAATTCCCCTAAAAATGGTCCCAAATTCCCCTAAAAATGGTCCCAAATTCCCCTAAAAATGGTCCCAAATTCCCTATAGAAATGGTCCCAAATTCCCTATAAAAATTGTCCCAAATTCCCTATAAAAATGGTCCCAAATTCCTTATAAAAATGGTCCCAAATTCCTTATAAAAATGGTCCCAAATTCCCTATAAAATGGTCCCAAATTCCCTATAAAAATGGTCCCAAATTCCCTATAAAAATGGTCCCAAATTCCCTATAAAAATGGTCCCAAATTCCTTATAAAAATGGTCCCAAATTCCCTATAAAAATGGTCCCAAATTCCCCTAAAAATGGTCCCAAATTCCCCTAAAATTGGCCCCCATTCCCTATAAAAATGATCCACTCTTTTAAAATAATCCATTATATTTAAATAGTTCATTCTCCTTCTAAAAAGAATCCACTCTTCTATTAAAAATAATCCACTCTCTTAAAACAATTATTCTAATAAAACAGTGTTATTATCTTAATATAATTAATTCTGTTATTCTATCAAAATAATTATTTTATTGGGGTAATCCATCCTACTAAAATTATTATACTATTAAAATAATCCATTATTTAAAAATAATCCATTCTTATCTTAAAATAATCCATTCTTATATTAAAATAATCCACGATTCCATTAAAATAATCCATCATTCTCTAAAAACAAAGTTCCTGAACTGTTTGAATCCACCCTCTAATTCGTTCCCAACTTCCCTCTGGAAGGAATTGCAGGAATTGCAGCTTGGAGCCTCCAGCTGCCAGTGAATCCAAGGTTTCACATCCCTAAAAATGGGGAAAAACCTTGGGAATCCCTGATTTTATTCCCTGGTTTCATTCCTTAAATCCAGGTTGGTTTGTGGGATTCCCTGGTGGGATTTATCCCCTGGTTTGGGGAGATTCCCTGGTGTCATTCCTTGTTTTTATTCCCTGTGTTGTGTGATTCCCAGTTCTCATTCCCAGTTCTCATTCCCAGTTTCCTGTTTTCCAGGAACCCCTCCCTGAAGCAGCAGCTCTTCTCCCATTCCCAGTCTCCATTCCCAGTTCTCATTCCCAGTTTCCATTCCCTGTTTTCCAGGAACCCCTCCCTGAAGCAGCAGCTCTTCTTCCATTCCCAGTTTCCATTCCCAGTTTCCATTCCCAGTTCTCATTCCCAGTTTTCCCTGTTTTCCAGGAACCCCTCCCTGAAGCAGCAGCTCTTCTCCTACGCCATCCTGGGGTTATTCCCAGTCTCCATTCCCAGTTCCCTGTTTTCCAGGAACCCCTCCCTGAAGCAGCAGCTCTTCTCCCATTCCCAGTTCTCATTCCCAGTTTCCCTGTTTTCCAGGAACCCGTCCCTGAAGCAGCAGCTCTTCTCCTACGCCATCCTGGGCTTTGCCCTCTCCGAGGCCATGGGTCTCTTCTGTCTGATGGTGGCATTCCTGATCCTCTTTGCCATGTGACACCTCGGGGACCTGCGGGGCCCTGCCCTCCCTCCCCTGGCAACAAACCATTTCTCTACTCAGATCCTGAATTCCGGCTCTTCTGTCTCTGGGGGAGCTCCTGGGATGGGTGGGAAATCCTGGAATGGGGATGGGGATGGGAAAATGGGGATGGGGAGGGGCTGGGATGGAATTCCCAGAGGGAGCAAACCATTTCTCTACTCAGATCCTGCATTCGGGCTCTTTCATCTCTGGGGGAGCTCCTGGGATGGGGAGGGGCTGGGAATGGGGATGGGAATGGGAAAATGGGGATGGGGATGGGGATGGGGAGGGGCTGGGATGGAATTCCCAGAGGGAGCAAACCATTTCTCTACTCAGATCCTGCATTCGGGCTCTTTCATCTCTGGGGGAGCTCCTGGGATGGGGAGGGGCTGGGAATGGGGATGGGGATGGGGATGGGGAGGGGCTGGGATGGAATTCCCAGAGGGAGCAAACCATTTCTCTACTCAGATCCTGCGTTTAGGGCTCTTTCATCTCTGGGGGAGCTCCTGGCCTGGGTGGGAAATCCTGGAATGGGGATGGGGATGGGAAAATGGGGATGGGGATGGGGATGGGGATGGGATGGAATTCCCAGAGGGAACAAACCATTTCTCTACTCAGATCCTGAATTCAGGCTCTTCTGTCTCTGAGGGAGCTCCTGGCCTGGGTGGGAAATCCTGGAATGGGGATGGGGATGGGAAAATGGGAATGGGGATGGGGATGGGG
>JAVTVJ010006271.1:0-19006 GCA_034509425.1 Eopsaltria australis
CCCAATCCTGCATTCACCAGCCCTGCATTCAACCCAATCCGCATTCACCCAGCCCTGCATTCACCCAGCCTGCATTACCCAAATCCTGCATTCACCCATCCTGCATTCACGCCAGCCTGCATTCACCATCCTGCATTTCACCCAATCCCTGCATTCACGCCAGCCCTGCATTCAACCCAATCCTGCATTCCCCCAATCCTGCATCACCCAATCCTGCATTCACACCAGCCCTGCATTCACCCAATCCTGCATTCACCCAATCCTGCATTCACCCAATCCTGCATTCACCCAGCCCTGCATTCACCCAATCCTGCATTCACCCAATCCTGCATTCACCCAATCCTGCATTCACCCAGCCCTGCATTCACCCAATCCTGCATTCACCCAGCCCTGCATTCACCCAATCCTGCATTCCCCCAATCCTGCATTCACCCAGCCCTGCCCCATCCCTGGGCTCCTCCCCACAGCTCAGGCCTTGATGCACCCCACGAGAGCCCCTGGAGACCCTCACTGCCACTGTCACTGTCCCCTGTCCTGTCCTGCTCTGTCACCCCTGCCCTGCCCGTCTTGCTGCCAGCACAGCCCTGCTGTGATTCCAGACAGGGAAATGCACGCCCTGCTGGAAAACCAGCGCAGATCTGCTTCAGGTTCATAAATGGGGACAAACCTTCAGCAGGGCCTGTCGGTGCAGGACAGAGGGTGAGCGGTTTAATCCAAAGTGGGGTGGGTTTAGATCAAGGGAGGAAGTTCTTTATGATGAATGTGATAAAACACTGGCTCAGGGTGCCCAGATTTGCTGTGGCTGCCCCTGGATCCCTGGCAGTGCCCAAGGCCAGGCTGGACATTGGGGCTGGGAGCAGCCTGGGACAGTGGGAGGTGTCCCTGCCATGGCAGGGGTGGCTCTGGAGGGGCTTTAAGGTCCCTTCCCACCCAGCCCATTCCAGGATTCCATGGTAAATCCCTCTAAAGGTCCCTCTCCATGAATCCCAGCAGCAGCTTTGGCAATGTCAATGCAAACCCCGTGGAGACAAATTGGTTTCCTGATGACCAAGGCCCAGTGGAGGTGCAGGACAAACTCAGCCCTTCTGGGCACTGCCAGCCCCATCCCAGGGTCCCAGAATCTCCTGAGCTGGGAGGGTCCCACGGGGATCATCCAGTGCAGCTCCTGCCCTGCACAGACCCCCCAAACCCCCAGTGCCTGGCTCCTGCTGACTGTCCCCTGCAAGCCAGCAGCAGCCACTGGGGAGAGGGGGCAGGAAAGAGCCCTGAGACCTTTCTGGGGGCAGTAATTTGGTTCATCTTTGCTAATTAGGCCAGAACAGCTCCTCCTTTAATTACAAACCTCATCAGCTGCCAGGATCTGAACACCTGGTGCCCTGCAGTTCGGAGCCACGTTGTGGGATTTCCACCCCACTTCTCCATTCCCAAGCTTCCTCATTTCCTTCTCTGGAATGGTTTGGTTTGGTTTGATCCTGCCTGGATGGGGCTCTGAGCAACCTGGTCCTGTGGGAGGAGTCCCTGCCCATGGCAGGGGAATTGAGATGAGCTCTAGGGTCCCTTCCACCCCAAACCATTCCATGATTCCATGGCTCTGTGATCCCAGCTGAGCAACTGGATCCACACCAGGCACATCACACATGCTCCTGGCTCTCCAGGGACCCTCTGTACTCTGCAGAGACCCCCCTGTGCTCCCCAGGGCCCCTCTGTGCTCCCCAGGGCCCCTCTGTGCTCTCCAGGGCCCCTCTGTGCTCCCCAGGGCCCCTCTGTCCTCTCCAGGGCCCCTCTGTGCTCCCCAGGGCCCCTCTGTGCTCCCCAGGGCCCCTCTGTCCTCTCCAGGGCCCCCCTGTGCTCCCCAGGGCCCCTCTGTGCTCCCCAGGGCCCCTCTGTCTCTCCAGTGACCCCCCTGTGCTCCCCAGGGCCCCTCTGTCCTCTCCAGGGCCCCTCTGTGCTCCCCAGGGCCCCTCTGTCCTCTCCAGGGCCCCCCTGTGCTCCCCAGGGCCCCTCTGTGCTCCCCAGGGCCCCTCTGTGCTCTCCAGTGACCCCCCTGTGCTCCCCAGGGCCCCTCTGTGCTCTCCAGGGACCCCCCTGCCTTCCCTCACTCGTGTTCTCCAAACCACAGTGGACAGCAGAAGCAGCTCCTTTCCATCAAGATGCCTCATCCTCATCCTCCTCCTCCTCCTCCTCACGAAGTCCCAGCTCCCAATGTCCAAACTCTCCCTGATTTGTTCTTTTGTTTCCCTGCCGAGGCTCTGAGCCCCAAAGGGAGGCTGGGGGGGGGCAGAGCTGTCCCTGCTGTGTCCCTGCTTTGTCCCTGCCGTGTCCCTGCCGTGTCCCTGCCGTGTCCCTGCCGGCACAGGAACGCTGTCCCCAGCTCACCTTGCACTTCAGAGCACCGGGATTTCAAAGGAGCTCGCTCCTTCAGGAGCACTCGAGCATCAGGGAGATAAGCCATCAGCTTCGGGCAGCGCTCCAGCGGCAGCACTCCCCGGGACCTGTGTTTGACACGTGTTGTGGAATGGCATAAAGGGATTTTTCTCCTTCTCTCCGTGTGCAGAGAGGGGCTGAGGCACAGAACTGGAACCCAGCTGTGCTCTGCAATTCCGTTTATAATGGGCCCGTCGGTGGCTCCGAGGAGGAGCTGCCAGCCCTGGCTGGCTGGGGAGAGCCATCCCCTCCTGCCAAAGACAAGCCCAGCAGAAAGGAAGAGCAGGACTGGAAGATGAGAAATGGCCCAAGCTCCCCGGCTGCAGGAGCCTCTTCATTAACTGCTCCACTGCTTTCCCCCTTTGCTCTTTGGTTCCCCGGGCTCTGTGCATGCCCCTGGCTGCCTGCAGCTCCGTGTGCCTGCCTGAGGCCGCTGCTCCTGGCCAGGTGTCCATCCCCCTCCTCTCCCCAGCCCAGGATGCAGCGGGGACTGAGAAAAAATGAAAGGGAAGAGAAAATTAAAAAGAAAAGGATGATAAAATAAAAGGAATTATTAAAAACCATTTCTTAACATTTGTCCCTCTCAGGGGCAGGGTGGGGTTGTTGGGGTGTCCTGGGCAGGGCAGGAGCTGGGCTGGGTGATCCTGCTGGATCCTTTCCAGCTCAGGATATTCCATGGGGTGGGTTCACAGTTGACATCAGCGGTGTCACCTGGTCCTGCAGCCCGGGGGACAGAGCCTGCCCGGGGGACACCACAGCAAACTGGGCACACCTGGGGCATCCCCAGTTCGGGCTCCAGGGAGCCAAGGAGAAACCTCTTGTCCCAAGGTGGCTTCCCCAAAGTGCCCCAGGAAAGCCCCAGATGATGGAGCTCCCTGGGACGCCCCTGTCCCCTCCCATCCCCTGGCCCTGCTCCCGTGTCCCTCCTGAGTCCCCAGCAGAGCCTGGGGGGCCCAAGCCTGTCACAGGACCCTGGTGTGGGGACCGGGGGGACAGGACAGGAGGCTCCATCTGAGACCTGAGGGGAGCCAAGGCCTGGGGACAGAGGCAGCACCTTGCCTGAGATCGAGGAGACCCCGAACAGCTTCAGCAGGGGGAGGTGACAGAGACCCCTGAAGGGCCAAGGAGGGCACTCACAGAACAATGGGCTGGGTGGGAGGGACCCTAAAGCCCAGCCAGGGCCACCCCTGCCATGGCAGGGACACCTCCCACTGTCCCAGCTGGATCCAGCCTGGCCTTGGGCACTGCCAGGGATCCAGGGGCAGCCACAGCAAATCTGGGAATTCCAGCCCAGCCCCTCCCCACCCTCCCACACAGCAATTCCTTCCCAACATCCCAGCCCAATCTCCCCTTCCCCAGTGGGAAGCCATTCCCTGTGTCCTGTCCCTCCAGGCCTTGTCCCCAGTCCCTCTCCAGCTCTCCTGGAGCCCCTTCAGGCCCTGCAAGGGGCTCTGAGCTCTGCCTGGAGCCTTCCCTTCTCCTCTCCAGACTGAAACAGCCCCGGCTCTCCCAGCCTCTCACATATTCCACTTGATGAAAGGAAAGGTCCACTGGGACAACTGGAAGCTCAAGGAGAAACACTCAGCAGCGTTCATGGCCAGCTGATGATTTTAATGGATTTGTAAATGATGGGGCAGGGGAGAAAGATCAAGGAGAGACGCTGCACTTGAGAGCCCGGTCCCTGGAAATGCCGACAATTCAGAGGCTGAGCAGAGGATTCGTGGCCATCTGCTGCCACCTGCTGCCACCTGCTGCCATCCAGCGCCACCGGGACACCCAGCACTCCTCCCTGCTCCATGAAATCCAGCCCTGCCAGTCCCACGGGCCACGTCTGACATGTGTGGGTGTCCCAGGATGGACACACCGACCTGATCGCCCTGGGACCTCTCCGGGTGCGACAGAGCCGGCAGAGAGACCCCAGAGCCTCACCCAAAATCAGGCAGGGTGTCACATCCCTGTCCGAGCTGGGATGCAGCCCAGAGCTCAGGGATCCAGCCCGCAGCTCAAGGATCCAGCCGTGCTGCTCCCCGCCCTGCTGCTCCCTCTCCGAGGGCTCACCTCGCACCCAGCACGGCCAGTCTGCCCCCGGGCCAGCCCTGGGTGTGCGGGGACATCCCGGGAAGGGAAGGGGCCTCGGGAAGGGTGGAGGGGCCCTTGGGCACTGATGGTGCTGCTGAGAGAGCCCCGGCTCAGCCCAGGGGGCAGCAGCCCTGGCACACAAAGGGGGTTCTGCCACCCCCTCCCCAGCCTGGACAGCTCCAAGAGAGCCCCAGGTGTGTGACCTGGTCCCCAAGTGTGTGACCCAGCTCCCAGTGTGTGACCTGGTCCCCAAGTGTGTGACCTGTCCCCAGGTGTGTGACCCAGCCCCAGATGTGTGACCCAGCCCCAGCTGTGTGACCCAGCCCCAGGTGTGTGACCCTGTCCCCAGGTGTGTGACCCTGTCCCCAGGTGTGTGACCCTGTCCCCAGGTGTGTGACCCAGCCCTGCCCTGCTGGGGGCCTCGGGCAGCATGGAGGGGGCTCTGCCCAGCCCCCCGTCCACACCTGGGCAGGTGAAGGGGCTGTGGTGGCCAGGAAGGTGCCACTGATGGGTGACAGCCCCAGCCCAGGACACTGCCCCAGCCCTAAGGGGTCAGGCTCTGATCTAAGGGTCAGCCCTGGTCCCTCAGGGCTTTCCCTCAGCACTGCCACCCCTCACTCTGTCTCTGTCACTCTGTCCTTGGCTGAATGGTCTCATCCTTGAGAGAGGTTTTTCCAATCCATCACTGCAGGGACTTCTCCAAGCCCTCCCCAGCTGTTTAACCCTGAGCAGAAGGGAGGACATCCACAGGGAGCAGGGCTCCCTCTCCAGCAGCTCCATGGGCTCTTCCCCAACTCTGACCATGTCAGAGATGCCTAAAAACAATGGGACTTTGGGAATGTTTAGGGATCAGTTCAGGAATCCTGTTCTGGAGCTCACCTGAGGATGATCTCGAGGGGCCCCTTCCAACCTCGGTGTGGTTTTCTGGTTTGTTATCAGAGAAAGAGGAGATGCTGGATCCTTGATCCCAGCTGCATATCCACGAACCAAGACATGGAGGTACCAGGGATCACAGAACCCCAGAATCTTTTAGCTTGGAAAAACCCTCCAAGGTCACAGAGTCCCAGCTGTGCCCAGTGCCCTCCTTGTCCCCAGCCCAGAGCCCTGAGTGCCACATCCAGGCTTTCCTTGGACACCTCTGGGGGTGGGGACTCCAAACCTCCCTGGGCAGCCCCTTCCAACGCCAGACCAGCCCTTCCATGCAGAAATTCCTGCTGAAGATGCTTCAAGGAAGACCCAGGTATGAGACCAACAGCTCCAAAATAAAGCCTGAGGGCAAGGACAGCTCGGGTTCAGGTGGCCTCACCCACAACCTGCAATCACCTGTTCTGTGACACTGGGGACAGTGGAACACCAGAGCAGCTGCCTGAGGGATGTCCTGGACCTACATCGTGGCTGGACACATCCCAGCAGGATTTGTCCCGGGTGAGACGGGATCCAGCAGTGGAGCTGACACAGCTGGATCCCAGGATTGAGGGACCCCTGGGATCTGTTTGCTCTGGAGATCCCCTAAAGGTTCAGGGGACTGGGAGCAAGAAAAGAGCCAGAGGAGCCAGGGGACTTCACAAAGTCTTTGTTGTCATTTCAGACCCTGATCGAGCCGCAGGTCAAGTCACAGGAAAGTGGCACAAAGTGTGCAGGTCAACAGCACCTTGGACGGAGGGCTGGGAAGCCCTTCCAAGAATCCCTTTGTCAAACCTCACAACAGCCCTGTGAGGTAGGAAACACCCCCGGCAGGGGGCTGAGGCACAGAGAACGCAGTGGCTTGGCCAGGGCTTGGGACAAGCCAGTGACACGGGCAGGACTTTCCCTGCTCCTGTTCCCGGCTCCTTCCCTTGGGCAGCTCCCGGAGCCACTGCTGGGCTTGGCCCAGGAGCAGGGAGCAGGGAACAGGCAACGTCGTGAGGGCTCCCGAGCCCCTCTACAGCACCCTGGGAAGCAGCTGCCACCGGCACTCGGGCAGTCACACATTCCCAGACAGTTTCTCCTTCCAGGTGACCCCAGGATCGTCACCGCCTTTCCTTGTGCAATCGGGCAGGAGGAGCCTGAGAACTCGGATCCTTCATGGAAATGTCCCAGCACTGCGGGGCCCGGTCCCAACTGGGCACCACCTTTGTGTCATGGCAAACGTCTCCCCGAGACGATGCCAGCGTGGAGCTGCAGTGGCTGGGGGCTCACCGGGCCTGGAGGAGGAGGAGGAGGTAGCTACAAGGACATCACACTGCCACCAGCATCTTCCACGGGTGGGGATGGTCACTTCCCCCGGGCCACCCCTTCCCAGCCCATGTGCAATGTCAGGAGGAACTGAAGCTGGCAGGGAAATTGGCCAGGAAGCAGTGCCGGGAGCTGGGGTGGGATCTCCATCACGGAAACGCCACCTCCAGCCACCCCCTGGGTCAGCTGTGTCCCCTCTCCACCCCCACCACCACAGTTTGTGTGCTGAATACAAATTCTGTCTTACAAAAATAGTCCTCTGGTATCAAAAGGGTTACTAAAAGGAGAGGAGCAGGAGAGCCCTGTGGCCACAGCAGTGCAAATCAGGAGAGCCAGCTCAGGAAGGGGGGTCGGGTGTCCTGGGATTGTCACTTCTTTGAGGAGAAGGAGGTGGATTGGACTTTGATGGCTGGAACTGGCCTGGAGCAGGAGGAAAGAGAAAGGAGACAGCTGGTTTGAGTGCAGGGATGAGACATCCCCCAGCTCCACCACCACCTTCCCCAGCTCAGGAATTCCTGCCTGGATAAGGTCTGGCTGCCAGGAGTGGATCCCTGAGGCTCCACTGCCCCAAATCCAGAGGATCCAGCAGTGCAGGAGAGCAGGAGTGACACTGTGAAGGACTTGGACTTTATCTCCCAACTCCAAATTAGAAACCCCACATTCCCCATTCCTGGGGACACAGGTGCCCCAGCCCTTGCTGGGCTGCCCACAGGGACGTGTCCTGCCCACCCAGGAGCCCCTGGCAAGCTGGATTGATCCCCATTCCCAGCCCAGGGCTGGCCCAAAGGCCACCCCCGCACAGGGCTCTGTAAATGTCCTCTACTCACCTTTGAGGTGGCATTGGTCTGCAGGGAGGAAAGATGAGAGAGCATCAGTGACCTTCCTGTCACCGCCTCGTCCCCCAGAGTCCCAACAGCTCCCCTGGGCTGGGGGCCATGGACACCCCAAGGGCTGGCATCCCCCTTATCCCAGCACCTTTCACCGCCCAGCCCTGGTCACCCTTGGCCAGTTCTTGGCCAGACCCCTGGGGTCACTCCAGGTGGAACCCTTTGGGGTGTCCCCCCACGAGACCCCCCAGTGCCTCCACCCGCGGGACCCCAGCAGTGGGGGACCCCAGCTCCTCCCCCACTCACTTTAACGGCCTCGAGGGGTGGCTGGAGCCACTCGTCCCCGGCACCCTGAAGTTGGTAGGAGGGACCATGACCAGCAGGGTCTGTCCGTGTGCAGGGGGCAGCTCCTTGGCCAGGAGGGGGCTGCCCGGCAGTGGCCGGCGCGGGGGTTGGTGCTTTGGGACCACCTGGGATCACAGAGGGCACAGGGAGAGACAAAATCCTCAGAGCAGCATCCAGGGACTCCTCCAAACCTCCCTCCCCCCGCAGAGCACAGAACAACACCCAGAAAACCTTCACACATCCCCAGGTCTGACGGGCTTCCCGCAATGTTGGAACAGGTTCAGCCCTCAGGGTGCTGTGAGAGCTCCCTAAAGCAGAGCCCAGCCCGAGCCCAGCCCAAAGCAGAGCCCAAAGCCAGCCCAAAGCCAGGGAGCTTCCATGAGCCAGGAAGGGTAGCAGGGCCAGGCAGAGCCGCTCACCTGTGGGGTCCGCACGGGGCTGCAGGGAAGAGGCTTCTTCGGAGGCGGCAGCTTGGCCTGGGGGGCGCCGGCTCTGGGGGGGACCTGGGGGGATTTGCTGGCTGGGGGAGGGGGCCGGGCGGGTTTGGGGTCTCTGGGGCGGGGGGGGATGCAGTGGGGGGCCGGGCGAAGGGGGTGCACGACGTTGATGGGCTGAGAGCCGGGCTGGGCAGCGCCGGGTTTGGGGAGGAACGCGCTCCGTGAGCCCTGCTGGGAGAGAAGCACAGCACAGGGAGATCCTTGGGTGGAGCTTTCCTGGGTGCTGAAAGCAGGGCTCCCCCTAGGCCTGCGCTCTAGCGAGCTGCAGGAGGAGCTCTGGATATTTATTCCACTTTCTGGGACCAGCACTTTTACCATCCCACCCAAAAGCTGAGCATGTTCACTGGTGAAGCTGGCAGTGTTGATGGTTGGAGTTGATGAACTTAGACATGGACATTACAGGTCATTTCCAACCTTCCTGATCCTGTGATCCTGTCTTTGCTCCTCACTAACCCCCTGAGAACACACAGGCATGAGAAAGGTGCTGCAGATCCAGAGCAGGGTCAGCTCTGCTGGATCCACACCAGATTTCCAGCAGATGGGAGACATCACCTGCTCTGCCCCTCAGGCACTGTGGCTGTGCTCAAAAACCCTGAATTCTTCCTAAATTCAGCACCAGTGAAGGTTAAAGGTTAAAAATTCACTGAAGTGTGGTACAGGATAAATAAAAGAACTTCAGGAAAGTGAAGGAATAACCAAATGAAGGAATAACCAAACCTGCAGGGGCCAAGAGCAATGACCCGAGAAGGAAGAACAGGAGGACACCATAAATCAAACTACAAAGCCAAAGACCAACTTTGAATTTTGGGCTCATTAACATCAGAAAACACCCCCCAGCACAGGCTGTGATCATTCCTCACCCCATCAATCCCTTCTCCATATGGGGGATTTCCCAGAGGAGGCTCCTGGCGATCACCAGGGGAGTCTGAGCTGCACAGACTCAGTTTTAGGAGGGATGGGCACACCTGGCCACGGGCTCAGTGCAGACACCAGCACCAGGGCAGCACCAGCACAGGGCCTGGGAGCAGCTGTGACAGCCACAGGCTTCACATCCCAGGAGGGAAAACAAACGTGGCAGTGAGTTATCACTGACCTTGGTGAGTTGTCACTGACCTTGGTGGGGTGGCTGGAGGCTGAAATGTTCCTCAGGGTGAAAGCAGCTTTGGGATGGGCACTGCTCGACTTCCGACCAATGGATTTGCTCCTGCTGGGGATTGGGGACATGATTGGCAAAATAAAGCAACAGGTGAGCCCCTACTGCCTCCCAAACGCTGCCCATCAGCTCCTGTCTCAATTAACACCTCATTAACAGCCAGCCCTCACTGATGGGGAGCAGGATTGGTCAGTGTGTGACAGGGATGGTCAGTGTGTGACAGGGAGCAGGGATGGTCAGTGTGACAGGGATGGTCAGTGTGACAGGGAGCAGGGATGGTCAGTGTGTGACAGGGATGGTCAGTGTGACAGGGAGCAGGGATGGTCAGTGTGTGACAGGGATGGTCAGTGTGACAGGGAGCAGGAAGGGTCAGTGTGTGACAGAGATGGTCAGTGTGTGACAGGGATGGTCAGTGTGTGACGGGGATGGTCAGTGTGTGACAGGGATGGTCAGTGTGACAGGGAGCAGGGATGGTCAGTCTGTGACAGGGATGGTCAGTGTGTGACAGGGATGGTCAGTGTGTGACAGGGATGGTCAGTGTGACAGGGAGCAGGGATGGTCAGTCTGTGACAGGGATGGTCAGTGTGTGTCGGGGATGGTCAGTGTGTGACAGAGATGGTCAGTGTGACAGGGAGCAGGGATGGTCAGTCTGTGACAGGGATGGTCAGTGTGACAGGGAGCAGGGATGGTCAGTGTGTGACAGGGAGCAGGAAGGGTCAGTCTGTGGTGGGCAGACTGCAAGGAGTGACAATTCTCCTTGGTACCAGGTCACCTTCAACCCTCCCTGGGACTGTCCTGTCCAGAGGATTGCTCCCATCCTGGGCTCAGGGAACTGCTGAGAGCCTGGGACTTCCCAGGACAATGATTTCAGACTGCAGACCAGGTGTCACCCCAGAGCAGGCTCTGAGCTCCACCAGCTCTGACCCCAGAGCAGGCTCTGAGCACAGCACCCAGCCCCTCTGCCAGGCTGGGTGACACGAGTCCTGGAGTCCCCCGGGGGCTCGGGAGAGGAGGGGTTTGGGGTGCCCCACTCACCTGCAGGCCCCGTGGCTCCTGTGCCTGCTGTCCTTGATCCACCTGCTGAGCAGGGAGTTCTCCCTGTGGTACCAGTAGTAGATGCTCAGCATCAGGGCGGGCAGCAGGAACAGGGAGATGACGAGGAGGGCGATCAGGATGGACTCGTGGTCTGCCAGGGGGAGCACAGGGACCACTGAGGGGCTGGGACAGCCACCAGCCCCTGGCCTCACTCAGTGACCCCATTCCCGGTCACCCAGGCTGGTGACACCCTGCTGGTCACACCTCCAGAAGGAAACAGACCCCCAGTGGCCCCTGATGACAGTGGGTGGCCACCAAGCAGCCAGAGCCTGACCAGAGCCCAGCCAGCCCCTCTGGACGCGCCCAGCCCTCCCCTGGCCCCTCTGCAGCCCCTGGGGACAAGCTGTGACTCACTGTGGCTCTGCACAGGGCCACTGTCCACGCTGCCACCCAGGCCTGGCTTCTCGCAGTACGGGGGGGCCCAGCCGGGGTCACAGTGACAGTTCTTGTTGCTGTTGCAGACCTGGGGACAGAGCAGAGGGTTGGACACCACCAGGGACGTGTGGACACCACCAGGGACGTGTGGACACCACCAGGGACGTGTGGCACTGCTGGCTGTAGGGCAGCAGTGAACAGATGGTGACAGAATCTGGGTTAAAAAAGCTTCACCCCTGACAATGTTCCCCCTTGGAATCACAGAATCCTGGAATGGGTTGGGTTGGGAGGGACCTTAAATCCCAACCCATTCCACCCCTGCCATGGCAGGAACACCTCCCACTGTCCCAGGCTGCTCCAAGCCCCAATGTCCAGCCTGGCCTTGGGCACTGCCAGGGATCCAGGGGCAGCCCCAGCAAATCTGGGAATTCCACCCTCCCAGGGAACAATTCCTTCCCAATATCCCATCTACATCTCTTCTTTCAGCTTGAAGCCATTCCCCCTTGTCCTGTCACTATCTGCCCATGTACAAAGTCACTCTCCCTCTTTTCTATAAGCCCCTTTCAGTGCTGGAATGTGCCAGAAGGTCCCCCCAGAACCTTCTCTTCCCCAGGCTGACCAACTCCAGCTCTGAGAGCCTTACCCATGCTGGGCAGAACAAAAGGGTAAATGTGGATGCTCTACCTGTCCCAAAAGGGTAAATGTGGATGTTTTACCTGTCACAAAAGGTAAATCAAATGTTTTACCCGTCACAAAAGGTAAATCAAATGTTTTACCTGTCACAAAAGGTAGATCAGATGTTTACCTGTCACAAAAGGTAGATCAGATGTTTGTTTTACCTGTCACATCCCTTCCATAACCCTGCAGGAATTCCCACAGCAGTTTCTGACAAAGCCCCGCACTCCACAGAGCTCAAACCTCTGGAACTTTCAGTTTTGGAGAACAGTCTCCTCCCATTCCCTGAGCCATTTCCCTGCCTTTCTGCTGCCCTGGTTCTCTTTCCAGCTCTTGTTTTGCTCTCAGGGGGCCCAGGCACCTGCTCGGAGCTCCAAACACTCTCCAGTTCCAATCAGCCCCTGATCCAAGTTTTGCAGATGGTCCTCACACCACAAACAATCTCCTTCCTCTGCCGTGGACACGGCTGAGCCAGGATCCCAGCCCAGCCCCACCTGGGGCTGACTCATGGGACAGGTCTGAAAGGCACAAAGCCCTGGCTCACAGGGCTCCTCCCTGTGGGACGCGTTTGGGGTGGCTCCAGACCCTGCACGTGAGGCCAGGAGCTGCCTGCAGGGCCCAGCCGTCGCTCACCCCGTGGCCGTGGCAGCGGGACACGCACTTCTCCAGCTCGAACAGGGACGCGTTCTGGCACCGCCGGTCCTTGCACACCTGGGGAGACCAGGGCTGGGCTCAGAGAGGGACCCAGGAGAGGGGACTGGGGTCGCTGGTGGGGCTCTCCAAAGGATTTGTCCATTGGGAAATGCAGGGTGGGGAAATCACACAGTTCCAGCAGAGCCCAGCCACCAGCACTCCCAGCCCACCTGGCAGCTCCTGGAGAAACCATTTCCCATTTGGCCCCAAAACCCAGGCACTGGCCAAAATAAACAACGCTGGATTTCAAAACTGGCCGTATTTCCTCATGAAAATGTCACCAGTTTGGCCTTCCCAGTGAAAATGTCACTGTTAAAATGCCAGACAGGGAAGGCTGTGTCTCCACAGCCAACTCTCTCTGGAACACCTCCCTCCTTCCGTGTCCTGCCCAGCCTCTGCCCTCTCCCAGCTCAGCTGACCCCTCCGAAGTCCTGGGAGGTGCAGGGGCTGCAGAGGAGACCCATGCCCAGCTAGCCCCGGGTTTGTCACGTTGATTCCTGGCAGAGCTTTCCTGTTTCCTCTGGGAAACCATCTCTTCATAGGAGGAAGCCTCATCCACCAAGCCCTGGGGCAATTCCCTCTGGGGCTGCTCTGAACTGATGTGGTGATGAAGCTTGGAGGGCAGAGAGAACAATTTGGTGGCCCAAACATGAGTGAGCATCTGGTGATGCCCACAAACGCCCCAGGTGGCAGGAATCTGGTGTCCTACAAACCCCTGGTGACAGCAGCTGAGGTGCCACCGAGGACACGCCTGCAGCTGTGGAAGGAGCCACGTCCCAGGGCCCGGCTGTGGCACAGGGAGGAGCCAGGTGTCCCCTGGTGACAGGAGGGGGCAGAGGAGGCACTCACCATCCCATCTCCGCATTTGGTGCCCGTCAGGACCAGCCCGGGGTCGGACAGGTCCTCCTGGTCGTCCTTGGCGCTGTAGACGAAGGTGCCGCGGCATTTCACCTCGCGGCCCTTGAGGCGGATCGTGGTGTCGATGGACACCGTGTTGGTGCCCTGAGGCTTCTTGGCAGAGCTCTGGCACTGGATCTTCCCACACATGGCATCCCTGGGGGCACAGCCGGGGGCAGGTGGGACACGGGGGCAGCCCCTCGCCCTGCCAGCCCCACCATCCCACACCTGCGGGATCGTTCCCACTGAATTTAGGGAGAGGCTCAGCGGGTTAAATCATGGACAGCACAGGAATGATGGAGGGAGCAGCCAGGGGAGGGGGGCTCTGACATCCCCAGAGTAACTGGGAATGCAGGAGAGCACACATTCCCTAAAGAGCTAACACTGGCTTTGGAATTCCATCAGGCCGGGCTGGGAGGTGCTCGTGGTGGGACAGCAGAACCACAGGATTGTTCAGGCTGGAAAAGACCTCGAGATCACCAAGAGCAACCTCCCAGCAGTGATGGGGACAGAGCCCAGGAAGGACCTGGTGGCTTCCTCGGGTACAAAGCAGGGCTGTGCTGAGGGCTGATGCCTGGAGGCTGAGGCAGGACCTTGGCAGGGGTGGCAGGGGCAGCTGTGGGTGCAGGAGGGGACACAGGACACCCACCTCTTGTCACACTTGACGTAGCGGCCGTGGCTGTCCTTGCCGCAGTTGCCGTAGGTGTTCCCAGCCATGTTCACATCCTGGAAGCAGGCGTCTGGCGCTGGCCACGCTCCTGCACACAGGGACAGCTCCTGGGGACAGCAGGCAGCAGCCAGAAACCCCCAGAGAGGGAGCAGCAGCTCGGTGCTCATGGAGGAAACACAGAGGAAAATCTCCCAAGAGCTGCTGCTGAGGGTGCCGGGCCGAGGACAGGAGGGAGGAGATTCCCTTTCCTCTGGAGTCTTGTGGAGGGTTTTGGTCACAGAATCATGGAATGGTTTGGGTTGGAAGGGACCATAAAGATCATCCAGCCTCATCCCTGCTGATACCTGAAGGATTTTTTTCTTTTTCTCCTAAATACCTTTTCCAGAGTTCCCTGTATTCACAAGTATCAGCACGCACACTTGTGATGCTTTAGGTGATAACTCAGCCTGGTTTCCTGGTGTCCCAAAGGCTGGGACACCAAACACCCCAGAGCTGCAGAGTCAGAGACCAAACATTCGATTGTCACAAGAACTCGAGGTGCCCTGGCAGGACAGATTCTGTAAAGCAGAAGTGAGCCCAGCCCAGCCCTCATTGGGCCCTCTCGTTAGATATGCTAATGAGTAAGGGCTTTAATTGTACCCTCGACTGGGGGTGGGAGGACACTGGGACGCTGTCACCTGGGTGAAGCCATGCATGGAATGGGATCCTATGAAACACCGAGGGAAACGACCCCAACCCTCTGAGCCTGTCTGAGCTTTGATTTCCTAAGAGCAGGAAAAGGCATCACTGCCATGGACAGGGAGACCTCCCCTATCCCAGGTGGCTCCAAACCTCATCCAGGAGAGGAGGTACCCCCACCTGCCAGGAGGGGCTCACTCGGTACCCCCACCTCCCAGGGAACCAAACCCCATCCAGCCTGGCCTTGGGCACTGCCAGGGATCCAGGGGCAGCCCCAGCTGCTCTGGGCACCCTGTGCCACCCCTCCATCCACCCCAGCCCAGCCCCATGGGCACCCCACAGGACCCAGCAGTGATGCCCCATGGGCACAGGGACCCCACAGGACCCAGCAGTGATGCCCCATGGGCACAGGGACCCCACAGGACCCAGCAGTGATGCCCCATGGGCACAGGGACCCCACAGGACCCAGCAGTGATGCCCCATGGGCACAGGGACCCCACAGGACCCAGCAGTGATGCCCCATGGGCACAGGGACCCCACAGGACCCAGCAGTGATGCCCCACGGGCTCGTGCAGCGGAGGGGACACTGACCTGGCCCCCAGAGCTGCACGCACTGCTGCTGGTGGGTCATGCACATGCCGTTGCTGCAGTAGGCCTGCCCGTGGGCGCAGGAGGAGCCGTCCAGCAGGTACACGTTGGCCGGGCAGTATGGGGACGCCCCGGTGCAGAACTCGGGCAGGTCACAGGAGCCTGCAGCCTCCCGGCACATGGTCCCTGCCACCTTCAGCTGCACAGGGAGAGGGGAGCGTCACACTGAGCCAAGGGACAGGCTGGGATTGACTGGCACTGCCGGGGGACACAACATCCCACAGGTCCCCTGTGAGACTGCTGGGGGCTGGCAGGGTACAGGGGCACGTTCCTCAGCTGGACCTCAGCCACAGAGCTGCAGTGGGAATGCTCCTGGAGAGGGACTGGGGACAAGGCCTGGAGGGACAGGACACAGGGAATGGCTTCCCACTGCCAGAGGGCAGGGATGGATGGGATATTGGAAAGGAATTGTTCCCTGGGAGGGTGGGGAGGGGCTGGGCTGGAATTCCCAGATTTGCTGTGGCTGCCCCTGGATCCCTGGCAGTGCCCAAGACCAGGCTGGACACTGGGGCTGGGAGCTGCCTGGGACAGTGGGAGGTGTCCCTGCCCATGGATGGGGTGGTTCTGGGGTCCCTCTCAGCCAGCCCATTGCAGGACTCTCCTGCAGACACAAGGTCACACATTAACCCTGCCCAAGGGGCACATGGAGCGTGACCTCATGGGAAAGCAGCACTGGAGTCCCCAGGGAATGGCAGGGCTGGGTCTGTGCCCATGGGCACAGGTGAGAACAGGTGGGCACAGGTGGGGTCTCACCTTGCAGCTGTGGCAGCAGTCACCGTGGGCACACTGGGCCCCCTCCTTGAGCGTGCAGTTGTGAGCATTGCAGCAGGGGTTGGTGCATTCCTGCATGGAGAGAGGACAATTCCAGGGGCTCAGCCTCCATCCCTTCCCCAGAGCTGCTCCCAGCCCCTCCTCCCCCATCACAGCCCTGCCCTTCTCATCCTGCCAGGGGGAAACTGAGGCACGGATGTGATATAGAGATGTGAATTTTGGTGATCTGAAACAGTAACTGTGTCATGGAGGGCATGAGGAAGAACTGGGAACTCAAGGGAAAAGTCAAGGAGAAAGTCAGGACTGGGGTAAATGGATTCAGGAAGGTGGGACTGGGAAAAGCCCTTGGGATGGAGTCCCTGAGGTGACAGCAAACCCTTCCCTTGAAAAACCCCTGTGCAGGAGGGTCCCTCTGTACCCCAAATCCCAGTAGGGTCCCTCTGTACCTCCCAAAGGGTCCCTCTGTACCTCCCAAAGGGTCCCTCTGTACCTCCCCCTCCCAGGGACCCCTCTGTACCCCCACTTCCCTGGGACCCCTCTCTCTGTACCTCCACCTCCCCGCAGTCGCAGTCCTCTCCCTCCTCCCTGAAGCCATTGCCACATTTCCGTGCCACCACCAGGTCCTTGGTGTCAGGCAGGTTGAAGAGGCACATTCCCCCTCCCTTCTGGAAGTAATTCTCCAGCTGCCTCTTGCTGCAGGAGCTGAACACGCGAGGGAAGGGGTGGCTGTGCGGGAAAAGGGGGGAGCAGGGCCAGGAGAAGGTGCAGGATCAGTGACAACTGGGAATTCAGGACATGGCACAAACTGGAACAAACCCTCCCAGGAGCAGATTCCCCATGTCCACTGAGCCCAGCGACATCTCCCAGCCCAGCTGGCACAGCCACAACAACCAGGGCACAGCTCTGAACCCAGGGTCCTCAGGAATGGGATGGGGGCAGGCAGAGCCTCTGTCCATCAGCCCAGGAGCATCAACTCCCCCTGCCCAGAACCTCCTGGGACTGGAACCTCACTGGTGTGACATCAACCCCCTTGGAGTGACCTCAACCCCCCAGATGTGAGCATCAACCCCCCAGGTGTGACACCAACCCCCCTGGTGTGACACCAACCCCCCTGGTGTGACACCAACCCTCCTGGTGTGACACCAACCCCTGCCCAGAACCTCTGGTACTGGAACGCCCCCTGGTGTGACACGCAACGCCTCCTGGTGTGACACAACCCCCCTGGTGTGAGCACCAACCCCCCATTGGTGTGCACCTACCTCCCTGGTGTGAGCATCAACCCCAGTGTGACACCAACCCCCCTGCCAGACCTCTTGGTACTGGAACACCCGCCTGGTGTGACACCACCCCAGGTGTGACCCAAACCCTCCTGTGTGACCACCCCCTGGTGTGACACCCAACCACCCTGCCCAGAACCTCTGGTACTGGAACCCCGCTGTGTGACACCACCCTCTGGTGTGACACCAACGCCCCCAGGTGTGAGCATCACCCCCCAGGTGTGACAACCAACCCCCTGGTGTGACACCAACCCCCCTGGTGTGACACCAACCCTCCTGGTGTGACACCAACCCCCCTGGTGTGACACCAACCCCCCTGCCCAGAACCTCCTGGTACTGGAGCCCCCCTGGAGTGAGCCCCAAGGCTCAGATGCCACCCCAGCACGGCTGCAGGTGCCACCTCTGCCCTGGGCCACCGCAAAGCCACCACAGGGCAGGTCCCCACACCTGCAGGGCCCCCCTGCTCCCCACTGAGCTCAAAGCAAACCCCTCCCTGTTCTCACTGAAGCACAACAGGAAACACCCACCTGGGCCACGGAAATACCCTGCGGCTCAGGTGGGGGAAAAACACTCAGAATTAAAGAAATATGGAAAAGAAACTCCAAAAAGGACCCAGAGAGCAGCAAAAAAAAATCAAACAGCCAGAGCCACAATGTGTAAGGTGCTGGGGAACAGGAGAAATACTCATTTTCTACAGAAGCTCTGAGCAAGATTCTTCTCTAATTTCAAATTTTGCAGGGGTTTGGTGGTTTCTGAAGAAGAAGGAAGCATTTCCTCCTTCTGAGAAATAGTTTCATTTCCTCCTAACGCAGAAAAATATTTTCGTGTCAGGACATCTCATTCTCGAGATGACAAACAGGACGTTTTATAGAAGTGGTTTTGAAATGTCTTGAGCTGGAAGGAAACCTGTAAGTGCCTGCAGCTCATGGAGGCTGAGCAAGCCAATGTACCCTGTTTGTATTTATATTTATATTTATATTTATATTTATATTTATATTTATATTTATATTTAATATATTTTATATATTTATATTTATATAATTCATAACTAGATTGTTTTATTAAATATATTTTACTTAATGTTAATATTTTTATACTATATTTTATTTATTTTTTATATTAATTTTTATATTATACATTTATATATTAATATTTATATATTTTATGTAAATATATTTATATTATTATTTATATTTTTATATATTTGTATTTCTATTTAATTTTTGTATATGTCTATATTTTTATGTATTTATATACATTCATCCACATGGATGTGCAAATAGGGGCATTCAGAAATGAGCTTTTCCCCAGCACAGCCCAGCCAGGCAGGGGTTAAATCCTGTGGGATCAGTGCCAGGCCCTGGCAGCCCTGAGAGCCCAGAGGGAACAGCCTGGAACCACACCTGGGGTCCTGCTGTTCCCTCCTAACTGGGAGAGCAGGTGGGCTCAGAAACAGGGAATGAACAGAATGAACAGCTGCTCCGTGCAGGGCAGGGATAGCTGGGATGAGATGGGAAACCCGAGGGACGAGGGCTCTGGAGAGGGAACTGGCACCAACCAGAGGGATTGAGAAACCCATCCAGGGCCACCCCTGCCACGGCAGGGACACCTCCCACTGTCCCAGTGTCCAACCTGGCCTTGGGCACTGCCAGGGATCCAGGGGCAGCCACAGCAAATCTGGGAATTCC
>JAVTVJ010006273.1:0-19356 GCA_034509425.1 Eopsaltria australis
AAAAATTTTACTTTTGGGTGAATAGTTATGGTCAAGTTTAACTTCCAAGCATGCAAAATGTTTCCAGTTGCAATGCACTAGTATACAATGCCAAACGATTCACAGATATATAATAATGTGGAAAACTAAAGTATTTAGTCATCAAAAAAGGGATAGTAAATACTTCTTTAAATATATACAAAAATTTATTTTTCCTCCTCTCAAAATGGACTTCAATATAAAAGACACATTCATAGCGTTCCTGTAAGAGCTAGACTTGGCATCTTAATTAGACAAGAAACACAACACCCACCAGTATAAGCTTTAATGCAAGTGGTGAGACGATTTATAAAGAGCCTTCCCCCCCCATAAATACCCCAGTTACCTTATCAAAACTTCACCCAGGTGTCCAGACAACGCACCGTCTATGTACTCCTCTGTGTTTGCAAGCTTGAAAGGAAAATTAGAAAAAAATCAGAACAACAGCAATAAAAGCAGCTTCACGAAGGATATGACGGTTCTGCCCCCAGCCCAGGGCTCGGCTACAGCGGGCGGGGGCGGCCGAGCGGCCCCGCTCCCACCGGTACCGCATCCCACCGAGGCACAGCCTGTCATCCCAGCACAGAGCGGTCGGGGTGGAAAAGGTCCTTAAGCATCATCTCATTCCAACCCCCTGTCATGGGCACCTTCCCCTAGGCCAGGTTGCTCAGAGCCCCATCCAACCTGGCCTCGGACACTCCCAGGGATGAGGCATCCACAACTTCTCCATCCACAACCGCCCCCGCCCCAGGCACCCCACCAGGGACACCGCGGCCCTCACCTGCATGTTCATGTAGCCATCCACGGAGACGAGGTAGCCTTTGTACTCCATCCCCCACTTGAGCTTCACCATCACCGGCTTCCCCGTCAGCCCGTTCAGGAACGGCTTGGGGTTGAGGGGCAGGCTCTGCCGGGGGAAGCACACGGTCAGCGCCGCTCGCCTCCCGCTCCGCCTCGCCCGGCCGCCTGGGGCCGGCAACAGCGCGCATCCCGCCCCTCTCCGCTCCCAGCTCCCGCCCCTCCCGGCTCCCAGGCCCCTCAGTTCCCGGCTCCCGGTCCGCCGCCTGGGGCCGGAATCGGCCAGGCTCCCGGCCCTCCGGATCCCGGCTCCCGCCGCCGCTCACCATGGCGGGAGAAGCGCAGGAGCCCCTCGTGCGCGCCGCGGGAACACGGGATGCGATGGGAAGCAGCCCCGCTTCCCGTTCCGGAGGCACCGCTCCCCCACCTCCAGCCTCTCCCCCGCGCCGCGCTCCCCATAGGCCGGCGCGCCCGACGCGCCAACCCGCAGGCGCGGCTGCCCATTGGCTCGCCGGTGCCACGGGCCTCTCTCATTGGCCGGGCCGATCGGTCCCGCCCCCGTCCCAACCAATCGCTGTTGCCGCCAGGCGCACCGTGGTCGCGCGGCCGGGGGCGGTGCGGGGATGTGAGCGTGTGCCCCGTGCGCGTGCCTGCACCCCGCATGTGCGCGCGGTCCGTGCGCGTACCCGCGCTGTGACCGTGCCCGTGCCCGTGCCCGTGTCCGAGCCAGCGGGGCCGCGCTGCGGGACCCCGGGGCTGTGCCCGCCCCGCACCCCGCGTTCAGCCCCTCGCTGCTCTGCACGGGCCCCGCGGGCGGTGAAAGCCTGGCGGCCTCCATCTATCCGGCTGCGAAAATAAATCCGCGCAACAGCACGTTTTCGTGACTCCACACGCAAGGATTGAAAAGCTCAGAGTTTATAGGACACATAAGTGCGAATTCCCTCTCAGGGTCCTCCGACTCCCAGGCAGAGATGTTCCGGAGCTTTTCTTGGGTGTAGAGAGAGTCGTGAAACGTCAGTCCTGCACTAGCTATAATTTGTGACTTAACCTTTGACAGGCAAATAGGTTGACCCAACATCCGTACCGTTTACTAATTTGTCACATCCTCACTAATGTCTTCTACTACTCTATGTATAAATTCATCAAATGCCACAATGTGTATTTCTGTTCCTGCATACAGCATATTCCCTTGCTCTTCAGTGTATTGGGTGCTGAATGTGGAAAGCACACATTCAGGAAACTTAATCTTTCAATAACAGAACTGTTATGGGATTTGTGCATTTCACCTCCAAAGGTGAGTCCAGTGCCCTAGCATTGAAAGTAAAATCATTCTTGTCTCCTCAAATCTGTGCATTTAAAGATGTTGACTCAACAAGCCATCTTCTCTGGGTCCAGACTGTCCTTACACACAGCGGCACCGTGCATGTGTAGGAGGGAAACAGATAGAATCATAATTCCTGTTAACTAGCTGTCGTGGGTTGACCCCGGCCAGGTGCCAGGTGCCCACTCAGTCACTCTATCACTCCCTCTCCCGCTGGGAGAGGATAATATTGAAAAAGACTATCAGGGTGAGTAAAGGCAGTTTTATTACAGTGGGGAAAAAAATAGAACAAGCAAGTTGAAAGTTGCGCGCGCAAGAGCAAGAAGGGAAAACAATCAATCTCTACTTCCCATCAGCAGCGATGTCCGGACACTTTCTGGGAAGCAGGGCTTCAGCACGCGTGGTGGTTGTTCAAGGAGGCAAACATGGGCCAGCCCTGAGTGCCTCCTCCCCCTCCTCTCTTCCTTCCCTTATATATCTGAGCTGATGTCATATGGTATGGAATATCCCTTTGGCTGACTGGGGTCAGCTGGCTTGCTGGTGTCCCCTCCCAGGATCTTGCCCCCCCCATCCCCTTCAGTGGGGGAAGGAATGTCAGAGGGACAGCACATCTTGGCAGTAGCCAAAACACTGGTCTGTTATCAACGTCAGCTACCAAAGCAAAGTACAGCACTGTAAGGGCTGTGAGCTTTACCCCAGTCAGACCTGTTGCGTTCCCTGCTTCGGTCCCACTTGCACAATTTACCGGCAGCAGAGTCCAAGCGCTACCCTAGAGTTGTTGATCTGGAAGGCTTCACCGGGTGCTACACCGCCGAGGGCACAGCTGGTCTGCGTTTGGTCCGGGGAGATGTTGCCCCCGGAGCGTGGTGAAACAGCAAAGAACTACCAGAGAAGGAGGTCTCTTGGTATGTGATTTCGGTAGGTTTATTGCCTCCAAAGGGAGCACATGGTCCAAGAGCCAAGAGCAGCTTATTACATGGGTATTTAAGGGAGGAACAACACCCAATAAGCTGAGGGCAGGGGACAATACAGGGGAGGGGCTGGGGTGCATGATCAAATGGGGTTTAGGGAGGGGAGGGGAACAGAGAGAACAACGAATGAACTATGGAGTGACAGGGAATTTCCCAGAACGGGAATAAATAACAGACAAGTCCAGCAACCAATAGCAGGAGCTTGGGTCTGTGGATTGGTGGTCCAACTGCTGCCCCTGGGAGCTCCGGGGGGAAACCCTCTGTCCGTGGAACCTGTCCGGAAGTCCTCTGGTTCCGAACCACCGCAACACAGACCCAATACAATTTCCACCCCTTATTCCATACCATTTGCATCATGCTCAGAAATCCTTTCCTACTCACACATGCAATTTAAGCTACATCCTTAAACCATCCCCATCACATTAACTACTATCTCCTGTCCTCTCGCATCCTTCCAGGTGGTCTCCATTTCCAGCAGAATGTGGGGTCAGGGCAGGAGGAATAGTAAACTTGATTGTCGAGGACTGGCACCATCCCTGTTCATTGTGGCCTTTTTCTTGCTCCTTGCTGAAATTCGTTCTTCATCAGCTCATGTCCCTTCTGCTACTTACATCCTGCAACATACAACTTCCAACATGCATTATTCTTACCCCAAGGTTAAATCACCTTGGGGTACACACTGGGTCTCCCCATCCTCCCGCATTACCCACCAAGTGCACCCAGGTCCTTGGGCAAAGACAATCCCACGAATGGGTTTGCCCTTCCCCATGGGGGACGCAACCCACACTGACTTCCCCAGCCACTTTCCTATGTGTAGTGCAGGAACCTTGTCTCCCTCCACAGTGTCTACGGGTTTAGTTTGGGCGGGACCAGGGCGGTTAACAGATCCTCTAGTATTGACTAGCCAAGTGGCTTCTGCCAAGTTCACATCCCAATGCTTCCATGTCCCATTACCTAGTGCCCGGAGCATAGTTTTTAACAGTCCATTATATCTTTCAATCTTCCCAGAGGCCTGTGGGTGATAAGGAATATGATATATCCACTTAATGCCATGCCTCTTTGCCCAGGAGTTAATAAGATTATTTTGAAAATGAGTCCCATTGTCTGACTCAATTCTATCTGGGGTTCCATGTCGCCACAAAATGTGTCTTTCAAGACCTGAAATTGTGTTCTGAGCCGTGGCGTGGTTTACTGGGTATGTTTCCAGCCAGCCAGTTGTGGCCTCCATCATGGTGAGGATGTAACTCTTGCCTTGGCGTGTTCGTGGCAATGGCCCAATGTAATCAATTTGCCAGGCTTCACCATACTGGAACCCCAGCCACCGCCCTCCACTCCAAAGAGGCTTCACTCGTGTGGCTCGCTTGATGGCAGCGCATGTTTCACACTGATGAATAACCTGTGTGATGGCCTCCATGGTCAGATCCACCCCTCGATCACGAGCCCATCTGTATGTTGCATCCCTTCCAAGATGCCCTGATGTTTCGTGGGCCCATCGGGCTATAAATAGCTCACCCTTTCTCTCCCAATCTAGGTCCACCTGAGCTATTCCAATTTTGGTGGCCTTATCTACCCGTTCACTGTTTTGATGCTCCTCAGTGGCACGACTTCTGGGCACATGGGCATCTACATGGCGTACTTTCACAGTCATGTTTTCTATCTGTGCAGCAATGTCTTGCCATAATGCAGCAGCCCAGATGGGTTTTCCCCTGCGCTGCCAGTTGGTTTTCTTCCACTGCTGCAGCCATCCCCATAGGGCATTAGCCACCATCCAGGAGTCAGTATAGAGATAGAGTATGGGCCACTTTTCTCTCTCAGCAATCTCTAGGGCTAGTTGGATGGCTTTCACCTCTGCAAACTGGCTTGATTCACCTTCCCCTTCAGCAGTCTCAATGACTTGTCGTGTGGGATTCCACACAGCAGCTTTCCACCTCCGATGGTTTCCTGTCACTCGACAGGATCCATCAGTAAATAAAGCATATTTTCTTTCGTTTTCTGGTAACTCGTTATATGGTGGTGCTTCTTGGGCACGAGTCACCTTCTCAGACAGTGCTCCAAAATCTCTGGCTTCTGGCCAACTCAAAATCTCTTCTAGGATTCCTGGGAAGTTGGGTTTTCCCATTCGGGCTCGTTGTGTAATTAAGGCCACCCACTTACTCCATGTAGCACTGGTTGCATGATGCACGGAGGGAATGTTTCCTTTGAACATCCAGTGTAGGACAGGCAATCGTGGTGCCAAGAGGAGACATGCTTCTCCCAACAACTTCCGAGGCGCTCGAACCCCCTCATAAGCCGCTAGTATTTCTTTTTCAGTTGGAGTATAGTGGGCTTCTGATCCTCGGTAACTCCTGCTCCAGAATCCTAATGGCCGACCTCGGGTTTCTCCTGCGGTCCTCTGCCAGAGGCTCCAGGTGAGGCCCTGCTCCCCAGCTGCAGTGTAGAGTATACTGTGCACATCTGATCCTGTCCGAACAGGCCCAAGAGCCACCGCACGAGCTATTTCTTGTTTGATTTGCTCCAAGGCCTGTTTCTGCTCAGGGCCCCACTTGAAGTCATTCTTCTTCAGGGTCACTCGATAGAGGGGGCCCACAAGTTGACTATAGCCTGGAATGTGCATTCTCCAGAATCCTACAAGGCCCAAGAAAGCTTGTGTTTCTTTCTTAGTAACTGGTGGAGACATATTGGCAATTTTGTCAACCACCTCTGTAGGCACATGACGGCTCCCATCCTGCCATTTTATTCCTAGAAACTGGATTTCCTGTGCAGGTCCCTTCACCTTACTTTGTTTTATGGCAAGACCAGCTTTCAGAAGAATTTGGATTATTTTCTTCCCTTTTTCAAAAACTTCTCCTGCTGTATCACCCCACACAATGATATCATCAATATATTGCAGGTGTTCCGGAGCTCCACCCTGTTCCAGAGCAGCCTGGATCAGGCCATGGCAGATGGTGGGGCTGTGTCTCCACCCCTGGGGCAGTCGGTTCCAGGTGTACTGGACACCCCTCCAAGTGAAAGCAAATTGTGGCCTGCACTCGGCCGCCAGAGGGATTGAGAAAAATGCATTAGCTATGTCAATCGGCATACCATTTGGCTGCTTTTGACTCTAGCTCATATTGGAGGTCCAACATGTCTGGTACGGCAGCACTTAGAGGTGGTGTGACTTCATTCAGGCCCCGATAGTCCACTGTCAGCCGCCATTCCCCATTTGACTTCCGCACTGGCCATATGGGGCTGTTGAAGGGTGAGCGGGTCCTGCTGATAACTCCTTGGCTCTCCAGTCGACGAATTAGTTCATGGATAGGGGTCACGGAGTCCCGGTTGGTACGATACTGCCTCCGGTGCACTGTCCTGGTAGCAATCGGTACTTGTTGATCTTCCACCTGCAGCAATCCTACGATGAAGGGATCTTCTGAGAGGCCAGGCAGGGTGGATAACTGTTTGATCTTCTCTGTATTCACCGCAGCTATGCCAAAGGCCCATCGATATCCTTTTGGATCCTTAAAATACCCTCTCCTGAGGTAGTCGATGCCAAGGATACAAGGGGCCTCTGGGCCAGTCACGATGGGGTGCCTTTGCCATCTGTCCCCTGTTAAGCTCACCTCAGCTTTTACTACCGACAACTCTTGGCATCCCCCTGTCACTCCAGAGATCCAGATGGCTTCTGCACTCTTGTGCCTTGATGGCATCAGTGTACACTGTGCACCGGTGTCCACTAAAGCTTTGTACTTCTGTGGATCTGATGTGCCAGGCCATCGAATCCACACCGTCCAGTATACCCGGTCATCCCTTTCCTCCTCCTGGCCGGAGGCAGGGACCCTCTATTCCTGTTCTGGTCAGAGTATTCACTGTCTGACCTTTGTGATGCCAAATCAGAAGTTCCCTCCTCAGGACTGTAGGAAACAGTTTTAGTTTTCTTATATCTGGGAAATCGCTGATTGTCTTCTGGTCTTTCTGTGGTAACTACACTGACAGTCTTCTTGGGTGGCCCCTTCTTAACAGGTCTCTTCCCCCTCAGTTCTCGGACCCGGGCGCTCAGCTTAGAGGTGGGTTCACCATCCCATTTCCTCATGTCCTCTCCATGCTCACGCAGAAAAAAACAGAGCTCGTTACGTGGCCTGTTCTTGGGGATTCCTTTCCCTCTGACTGGGGTTGGAGAGGAGCGATCTCTTGGGCTGCCTCTAAAAGTTGGGGTGGTGGCTCGCAGGGATGAGGGAGCACCCAGAGTTTCTTCTACATTTCGGAGCCAGGCGGACGCCAACTCTACAGTTGGTGTATCCATTTTTGGGTAATAAAGTGCCGCCAAGCTGCTGGAATATGATGCTGGGGCACCTTGAACCACCTTCCTCCACATGGCAAGTGTACAAGGGATATCCTCTGGATCTATGGTGACGCTATCATCCTTTAGATCACTATAGACAATTTCCAGCACTGCTAATTCTCTCAAGTACTGGATACCTTCATCCACATTGGTCCACTTCCCTGGGGACTTTACAAGATCTTCCTTAAAAGGAGATCTTGCCTTCACACTTGAAAGAAGCCATCTCCAGAGGCTACAAGTTGCTCCTTTCTTTGCAAGTCCTCTTTCAATTTCCCGATCCCTAGCAAGGGATCCCAGCTGTTGGGCTTCATGACCTTCTAACTGCTGACTATCGGCCCCATTATCCCAGCATCGCAGCAGCCATGCAGGGATCCTCTTACCTGACTGGCGGCTGTAATCCTTTTGCAAGTCTCAAAGTTCGGATGGGGTCAGGGACCGAGTAACTTCGGTCTCCTGTTTAATCTGCCTCACTCCCTTCGATTCCTTTGCTGAGGGACCTGCCTCTTGATCTAGCCCCATCTCTTCTTCCTCTTCCTCTTCTTCTTCTTCTCTTACTAATCGGCCTGAAACTTGCCTTGTCCATTTTTTTTTTTTCACTACTGGGGCCATTACTGTAGTTGTTGTGGTTTGGGTTCCTATCTCAGACATAGTTGTTATGGTTTGTATCCCTGCCTCAGCCACAGTTGTAGTTTGTGTCCCTGTCTCAGCTATAGTGTCCTCAGGCACAGTTTGAGTTCCTGCCTCAACCACAGTCCTCTGAGAGTATTGAACAGAGGCCCGGTAGGCCCAGGCCAGCCCCCAGTACAGGGCGAGAAGCTGCTCGCATTCCTGAGAGTAAACGAGGCACCCTTCTGTCAGCCGACGGGCCAGTTTGTTAGGGTTATTTACCTCTTCAGGAGTAAACTCCCAGGCAACGGGAGGTGATAACCGCCCTCGGAACCTGCCCAAATCCCTCCATATACCTTTCCACCCAGGAACTGGGTACCTCAGGGCAGATTTTAAGAGCTCCTCACCCAAGGGTCATTTCCTTCTGTAGCAGGGAGATGACAATTTCCATGAATTCCATAAGGTAACAGTGTTGGCTAATATTATTAATAATATCAGGAAGCTTATGTAAGGGTTGGCAATAATCACAGGAGCCTGCAGTAAAAGATCATCCATACTCAAATTCACCCAGGGCAGAGAGAAGGAGTTATATTCATTCACAGTCATTGTTTGTTTCAACATGTTCCCAAACATAGCAAAACAAAGATAAGCAGTGTGGCAGCCGAAGGCCGTATGCCACACAGGAGTTTACTACTTGAGAGCTGCTATTGGTAATTACTAGAGCATGCAATATATGTGTATATATATATAAAACTGCCTTTATCTCGCCCCACGTTCGGGCGCCAAAAGAGACTGTCGTGGGTTGACCCCGGCCAGGTGCCAGGTGCCCACTCAGTCACTCTATCACTCCCCCTCCCGCTGGGAGAGGGGAGAGGATAATATTGAAAAAGACTATCAGGGTGAGTAAAGGCAGTTTTATTACAGTGGGGAAAAAAATAGAACAAGCAAGTTGAAAGTTGCGCGCGCAAGAGCAAGAAGGGAAAACAATCAATCTCTACTTCCCATCAGCAGCGATGTCCGGACACTTCTTGGGAAGCAGGGCTTCAGCACGTGTGATGGTTGTTCAAGAAGGCAAACATGGACCAGCCCTGAGTGCCTCCTCCCCCTCCTCTCTTCCTTCCCTTATATATCTGAGCTGATGTCATATGGTATGGAATATCCCTTTGGCTGACTGGGGTCAGCTGGCCTGCTGGTGTCCCCTCCCAGGATCTTGCCCCCCCCATCCCCTTCAGTGGGGGAAGGAATGTCAGAGGGACAGCACATCTTGGCAGTAGCCAAAACACTGCTCTGTTATCAACGTCAGCTACCAAAGCAAAGTACAGCACTGTAAGGGCTGTGAGCTTTACCCCAGTCAGACCTGTTGCGTTCCCTGCTTCGGTCCCACCCTGGTACCGGCAGCAGAGTCCCAGCGCTACCCTAGGAAGTTGTTCGCGATCTGGAAGACTTCCTCGGAGTGCCTACTTCGGGCACAGCTGGTCTGCGTTTCGGTCCGGGGAGATGTTGCCCCCGGAGCGTGGTGAAACAGCAAAGAACTACCAGAGAAGGAGGTCTCTTGGTATGTGATTTCGGTAGGTTTATTGCCTCCAAAGGGAGCACATGGACCAAGAGCCAAGAGCAGCTTATTACATCGGTATTTAAGGGAGGAACAACACCCAATAGGATGAGGGCAGGGGGGCAATACAGGGGAGGGGCTGGGGTGCATGATCAAATGGGGTTTAGGGAGGGGAGGGGAACAGAGAGAACAACGAATGAACTATGGAGTGACAGGGAATTTCCCAGAACGGGAATAAATAACAGACAAGTCCAGCAACCAATAGCAGGAGCTTGGGTCCGTGGATTGGTGGTCCAACTGCTGCCCCTGGGAGCTCCGGGGGGAAACCCTCTGTCCGTGGAACCTGTCCGGAAGTCCTCTGGTTCCGAACCACCGCAACACAGACCCAATACAATTTCCACCCCTTATTCCATACCATTTGCATCATGCTCAGAAATCCTTTCCTACTCACACATGCAATTTAAGCTACATCCTTAAACCATCCCCATCACATTAACTACTATCTCCTGTCCTCTCGCATCCTTCCAGGTGGTCTCCATTTCCAGCAGAATGTGGGGTCAGGGCAGGAGGAATAGTAAACTTGATTGTCGAGGACTGGCACCATCCCTGTTCATTGTGGCCTTTTTCTTGCCCCTTGCTGAAATTCGTTCTTCGTCAGCTCATGTCCCTTCTGCTACTTACATCCTGCAACATACAACTTCCAACATGCATTATTCTTACCCCAAGGTTAAATCACCTTGGGGCACACACTGGGTCTCCCCATCCTCCCGCATTACCCACCAAGTGCACCCAGGTCCTTGGGCAAAGACAATCCCACGAATGGGTTTGCCCTTCCCCATGGGGGACGCAACCCACACTGACTTCCCCAGCCACTTTCCTATGTGTAGTGCAGGAACCTTGTCTCCCTCCACAGTGTCTAAGGGTTTCGTTTGGGCGGGACCAGGGCGGTTAACAGATCCTCTAGTATTGACTAGCCAAGTGGCTTCTGCCAAATTCACATCCCAATGCTTCCATGTCCCATTACCTAGTGCCCGTAGCATAGTTTTTAACAGTCCATTATATCTTTCAATCTTCCCAGAGGCCTGTGGGTGATAAGGAATATGATATATCCACTTAATGCCATGCCTCTTTGCCCAGGAGTTAATAAGATTATTTCGAAAATGAGTCCCATTGTCTGACTCAATTCTATCTGGGGTTCCATGTCGCCACAAAATGTGTCTTTCAAGACCTGAAATTGTGTTCCGAGCCGTGGCGTGGTTTACTGGGTACGTTTCCAGCCAGCCAGTTGTGGCCTCCATCATGGTGAGGATGTAACTCTTGCCTTGGCGTGTTCGTGGCAATGGCCCAATGTAATCAATTTGCCAGGCTTCACCATACTGGAACCCCAGCCACCGCCCTCCACTCCAAAGAGGCTTCACTCGTGTGGCTCGCTTGATGGCAGCGCATGTTTCACACTGATGAATAACCTGTGTGATGGCCTCCATGGTCAGATCCACCCCTCGATCACGAGCCCATCTGTATGTTGCATCCCTTCCAAGATGCCCTGATGTTTCGTGGGCCCATCGGGCTATAAATAGCTCACTCTTTCTCTCCCAATCTAGGTCCACCTGAGCTATTCCAATTTTGGTGGCCTTATCTACCCGTTCACTGTTTTGATGCTCCTCAGTGGCACGACTTCTGGGCACATGGGCGTCTACATGGCGTACTTTCACAGTCATGTTTTCTATCTGTGCAGCAATGTCTTGCCATAATGCAGCAGCCCAGATGGGTTTTCCCCTGCGCTGCCAGTTGGTTTTCTTCCACTGCTGCAGCCATCCCCATAGGGCATTAGCCACCATCCAGGAGTCGGTATAGAGTATGGGCCACTTTTCTCTCTCAGCAATCTCTAGGGCTAGTTGGATGGCTTTCACCTCTGCAAACTGGCTTGATTCACCTTCCCCTTCAGCAGTCTTAATGACTTGTCGTGTGGGATTCCACACAGCAGCTTTCCACCTCCGATGGTTTCCTGTCACTCGACAGGATCCATCAGTAAATAAAGCATATTTTCTTTCGTTTTCTGGTAACTCGTTATATGGTGGTGCTTCTTGGGCACGAGTCACCTTCTCAGACAGTGCTCCAAAATCTCTGGCTTCTGGCCAACTCAAAATCTCTTCTAGGATTCCTGGGAAGTTGGGTTTTCCCATTCGGGCTCGTTGTGTAATTAAGGCCACCCACTTACTCCATGTAGCACTGGTTGCATGATGCACGGAGGGAATGTTTCCTTTGAACATCCAGTGTAGGACAGGCAATCGTGGTGCCAAGAGGAGACATGCTTCTGTCCCAACAACTTCCGAGGCTGCTCGAACCCCCTCATAAGCCGCTAGTATTTCTTTTTCAGTTGGAGTATAGTGGGCTTCTGATCCTCGGTAACTCCTGCTCCAGAATCCTAATGGCCGACCTCGGGTTTCTCCTGCGGTCCTCTGCCAGAGGCTCCAGGTGAGGCCCTGCTCCCCAGCTGCAGTGTAGAGTATATTTTGCACATCTGATCCTGTCCGAACAGGCCCAAGAGCCACCGCACGAGCTATTTCTTGTTTGATTTGCTCAAAGGCCTGTTTCTGCTCAGGGCCCCACTTGAAGTCATTCTTCTTCCGGGTCACTCGATAGAGGGGGCCCACAAGTTGACTATAGCCTGGAATGTGCATTCTCCAGAATCCTACAAGGCCCAAGAAAGCTTGTGTTTCTTTCTTAGTAACTGGTGGAGACATATTGGCAATTTTGTCAACCACCTCTGTAGGCACATGACGGCGCCCATCCTGCCATTTTATTCCTAGAAACTGGATTTCCTGTGCAGGTCCCTTCACCTTACTTTGTTTTATGGCAAGACCAGCTTTCAGAAGAATTTGGATTATTTTCTTCCCTTTTTCAAAAACTTCTCCTGCTGTATCACCCCACACAATGATATCATCAATATATTGCAGGTGTTCCGGAGCCCCACCCTGTTCCAGAGCAGCCTGGATCAGGCCATGGCAGATGGTGGGGCTGTGTCTCCACCCCTGGGGCAGTCGGTTCCAGGTGTACTGGACACCCCTCCAAGTGAAAGCAAATTGTGGCCTGCACTCTGCCGCCAGAGGGATTGAGAAAAATGCATTAGCTATGTCAATTGTGGCATACCATTTGGCTGCTTTTGACTCTAGCTCATATTGGAGGTCCAACATGTCTGGTACGGCAGCACTTAGAGGTGGTGTGACTTCATTCAGGCCCCGATAGTCCACTGTCAGCCGCCATTCCCCATTTGACTTCCGCACTGGCCATATGGGGCTGTTGAAGGGTGAGCGGGTCCTGCTGATAACTCCTTGGCTCTCCAGTCGATGAATTAGTTCATGGATAGGGGTCACGGAGTCCCGGTTGGTACGATACTGCCTCCGGTGCACTGTCCTGGTAGCAATCGGTACTTGTTGATCTTCCACCTGCAGCAATCCTACGATGAAGGGATCTTCTGAGAGGCCAGGCAGGGTGGATAACTGTTTGATCTTCTCTGTATTCACCGCAGCTATGCCAAAGGCCCATCGATATCCCTTTGGATCCTTAAAATACCCTCTCCTGAGGTAGTCGATGCCAAGGATACAAGGGGCCTCTGGGCCAGTCACGATGGGGTGCCTTTGCCATCTGTCCCCTGTTAAGCTCACCTCAGCTTTTACTACCGACAACTCTTGGCATCCCCCTGTCACTCCAGAGATCCAGATGGCTTCTGCACTCTTGTGCCTTGATGGCATCAGTGTACACTGTGCACCGGTGTCCACTAAAGCTTTGTACTTCTGGGGATCTGATGTGCCAGGCCATCAAATCCACACCGTCCAGTATACCCGGTCATCCCTTTCCTCCTCCTGGCCGGAGGCAGGGACCCTCTATTCCTGTTCCTGGTCAGAGTAGTCACTGTCTGACCTTTGTGATGCCAAATCAGAAGTTCCCTCCTCAGGACTGTAGGAAACAGTTTTAGTTTTCTTATATCTGGGAAATCGCTGATTGTCTTCTGGTCTTTCTGTGGTAACTACACTGACAGTCTTCTTGGGGGGCCCCTTCTTAACAGGTCTCTTCCCCCTCAGTTCTCGGACCCGGGCGCTCAGCTTAGAGGTGGGTTCACCATCCCATTTCCTCATGTCCTCTCCATGCTCACGCAGAAAAAAACAGAGCTCAGTACATGGCTTGTTCTTGGGGATTTCTTTCCCTCTGACTGGGGTTGGAGAGGAGCGATCTCTTGTGCTGCCTCTAAAAGTTGGGGTGCTGGCTCACAGGGATGAGGGAGCACCCAGAGTTTCTTCTACATTTCGGAGCCAGGCGGACGCCAACTCTACAGTTGGTGTATCCATTTTTGGGTAATAAAGTGCCGCCAAGCTGATGGAATATGATGCTGGGGCACCTTGAACCACCTTCCTCCACATGGCAAGTGTACAAGGGATATCCTCTGGATCTATGGTGACGCTATCATCCTTTAGATCACTATAGACAATTTCCAGCACTGCTAATTCTCTCAGGTACTGGATACCTTCATCCACATTGGTCCACTTCCCTGGGGACTTTACAAGATCTTCCTTAAAAGGATATCTTGCCTTCACACTTGAAAGAAGCCATCTCCAGAGGCTACAAGTTGCTCCTTTCTTTGCAAGTCCTCTTTCAATTTCCCGATCCCTAGCAAGGGATCCCAGCTGTTGGGCTTCATGACCTTCTAACTGCTGACTATCGGCCCCATTATCCCAGCATTGCAGCAGCCATGCAGGGATCCTCTTACCTGACTGGCAGCTGTAATCCTTTTGCAAGTCTCAAAGTTCGGATGGGGTCAGGGACCGAGTAACTTCGGTCTCCTGTTTAATCTGCCTCACTCCCTTCGATTCCTTTGCTGAGGGACCTGCCTCTTGATCTAGCCCCATCTCTTCTTCCTCTTCCTCTTCTTCTTCTCTTACTAATCGGCCTGAAACTTGCCTTGTCCATTTTTTTTTTTCACTACTGGGGCAATTACTGTAGTTGTTGTGGTTTGGGTTCCTATCTCAGACATAGTTGTTATGGTTTGTATCCCTGCCTCAGCCACAGCTGTAGTTTGTGTCCCTGTCTCAGCTATAGTGTCCTCAGGCACAGTTTGAGTTCCTGCCTCAACCACAGTCCTCTGAGAGTATTGAACAGAGGCCCGGTAGGCCCAGCCCAGCCCCCAGTACAGGGCGAGAAGCTGCTCGCATTCCTGAGAGTAAACGAGGCACCCTTCTGTCAGCCGACGGGCCAGTTTGTTAGGGTTATTTACCTCTTCAGGAGTAAACTCCCAGGCAACGGGAGGTGATAACCGCCCTCGGAACCTGCCCAAATCCCTCCATATACCTTTCCACCCAGGAACTGGGTACCTCAGGGCAGATTTTAAGAGCTCCTCACCCAAGGGTCATTTCCTTCTGTAGCAGGGAGATGACAATTTCCATGAATTCCATAAGGTAACAGTGTTGGCTAATATTATTAATAATATCAGGAAGCTTATGTAAGGGTTGGCAATAATCACAGGAGCCTGCAGTAAAAGATCATCTATACTCAAATTCACCCAGGGCAGAGAGAAGGAGTTATATTAATTCACAGTCATTGTTTGTTTCAACATGTTTCCAAACATAGCAAAACAAAGATAAGCAGTGTGGCAGCCGAAGGCCGTATGCCACACAGGAGTTTACTACTTGAGAGCTGCTATTGGTAATTACTAGAGCATGCAATATATGTGTATATATATATAAAACTGCCTTTATCTCGCCCCACGTTCGGGCGCCAAAAGAGACTGTTGTGGGTTGACCCCGGCCAGGTGCCAGGTGCCCACTCAGTCACTCTATCACTCCCCCTCCCGCTGGGAGAGGGGAGAGGATAATATTGAAAAAGACTATCAGGGTGAGTAAAGGCAGTTTTATTACAGTGGGAAAAAAATAGAACAAGCAAGTTGAAAGTTGCGCGCGCAAGAGCAAGAAGAGAAAACAATCAATCTCTACTTCCCATCAGCAGCGATGTCCGGACACTTTCTGGGAAGCAGGGCTTCAGCACGCGTGACGGTTGTTCAAGAAGGCAAACATGGACCAGCCCTGAGTGCCTCCTCCTCCTCCTCTCTTCCTTCCCTTATATATCTGATCTGATGTCATATGGGATGGAATATCCCTTTGGCTGACTGGGGTCAGCTGGCCTGCTGGTGTCCCCTCCCAGGATCTTGCCCCCCCCATCCCCTTCAGTGGGGGAAGGAATGTCAGAGGGACAGCACATCTTGGCAGTAGCCAAAACACTGCTCTGTTATCAACGTCAGCTACCAAAGCAAAGTACAGCAGTGTAAGGCCTGTGAGCTTTACCCCAGTCAGACCCAATACAAGCACAAAAGAAGCAAGGGAGCATTTTGTGCATAATGTGGCAGGTACTTCCTAACTTAAAAATGGGCTGTTGATATTCCAGGACAAGACAGCCTGTACCCATCACCAGGAAAGCAGCCACATCTGGTTTTGTAGGGTGCTTTTGAGAACTGAGTCAAAGTATTGAGACATTTATTATGACCTTTCAAAAGATATGTCTGATGAATACTCTTCTCTAGATGAAACAACTATCTAGAAAAAAGAAAAAACCAAACAAACCAAACTGAAAATCTATAGTAAGATGAATAATGGGAAAGACAAGTGGCCTTACTTCTTGGAAAAGCAAGGACCCTGCAGAACTAAGATAACAAAGATAGATTACCTGAGAAAAATATCTCCCTCTTTCAGACAGATAAGCTGCTTTATAGAGTCGAGTTTTCATCCTCGACAAAAGTGTGATCCTTTCACATAGCTTCACATTCTTTTGAGATTTTTTGTTATGCATGTTTTCTTGACAGTTACATTCCTTTGACTTCAAACTCAGACTGTTTTACTTTTGCATAGCACCAGATATTAAACACTTTAACTAAATAATACCTTGATGCATAACTTGATAACTAATCTTAGTTTAGTTATGCTGCAAAAATGGAGGCATGTGTTTCTCTTTGCTACCATCAAGCGTTCCATTCATTTCAATGGAAGAACCCATGCAGATGAAGTCAGCCAACAACTTAAACATGTGCTTAACTCAGATCTTGGTCCTAAATGATGTGGAAAGAATTGCAGTGCAGGTGAAGATAAGTTACTCTGAATATATCAGAGTAATTGGGGCTGGTTCTTAGCTGGTATGGAGTAAATACATTAATACAGATTTTTTTCATCTCTTTGGAACAAGTCCAAAAGGCAAAAGAACTGCAAACATTAATTTATGTGTGTATTAAAGACACAAATAAAAGGGCTTGTGATTTTACATGTTAAATATAAGGTACATTAACTAAAAAGAAAAAATGTTTTCATGTGATTAAGGTGTTCCAGTTGTTTATAGGATAAAATTAATTGGAGATAAAGTAGCAGGACTCTATCAGGAGAAGATTATGCCCTGCAAAACCACTTAATAAATATAGTTAAAAGGTGGTCAAAGAGAGCCTAGAAATAGTAAGGTAGGACACATACCACATGTAGTCTTGAGCTTATTTTTGTGTTTCTCATTTGAGTAGAGATTGCTTGCTGTTTATTTTTTACTTTGAAACTTTCCCATTCCTAGGAGTATGCCAAAAAAAAAAAAATACACAACCTACCTCAGAAGACCCTAAGTCCTTATCATTGCTAAGAGAAAAAATGCTGCAAACTCCAGTTCTGTATTGTGCAGATCACAGACTACAAAGAATGACAAGCTTTGGCCATAAGCCCAGATGCTGGAATTGTACCAGGTGCCCACATCCCACTCCTGACAGGACACAGGTGCACACAAGCTCTCCTTTTCCTTAGCTGCAGTTTTTGTGGAAAGGAAACATAGATTGGCAAGGTTGCACTGTGCTCAGGGAGAACCAAACTGTGTCCCCTGGGGCAAATTGTGGTGTTCCCCTAAATGTCTCCCACTCCCCAGGCCATTATGGAATTTGCCAAAGACAGATCTGGGAACAGAGGATTCAGAAAGCTCATCTGAGCAAATGTAATGTTTCCATGGTTTGAGAGGTGCCAGGTTCCTCTACACAGAAAAAAAAAAATGCAGAGTTCACTTTCACTTTTGCAAAACTATGCAAAAAGTATTTGTAAATGGGATGTTAAGCTCAATCCGACATGAGGGAAGCCAAAGGTACATAACAGATTTGCAATTTAGTTTGGATCTATTCCACATTTGCATGTCACTTTCGTCCATGTGATGCAATTTCTATGTTTGATCCTGAGGGTCTACTGACCTCTGCTGCTTTTGTACACAGGGAAATTGCATTTAGTAAATTTCACTACTAATTAACTTGTGTTAAGGCATGCATAGTGTCCCCTTTCAGGACATTTCATCATGCTATGTGTATTATTGGAAAGGATGATTTAGAGGCTGAAAAAAACTAACATAAAAATTTAAGGAAATTTTAGCCAATATTTGATCCGAGACTCATCTCTAGCTTTGGGCATTTTGTTTTTAATTGCAAGTTGTTTACAAGAACAGACATTCTACTGTAGCTCTGACAGTGTATTTGAAAAGGGGTCCTTGAGGAATAAGCATATCATATTCTCATGTAAAGCACCAGCAAGAAGAGATGAAATCCATTAAATCAGTAACCTGATACTCAACTTTTTAATCTCTACTTTTCCTGGGATTTTTTCTCTCATTGAAATTGCCACATTTAAAAATTATGTTCAAAAAGAAGTTTAACTGGAACATCAGGGTGATTTAAAAGCTCTAAATTTAAGATATTTAGGCAGGGTTCCTCTAGCACCCTTCAGTCCTCTGTTTACATCTAGTAAATTCTGTCAACATTTTAAAAATACAGCAGAGTATTTAGAAGCTGTACTTCTTGAATAAAACTCTAGAATTTCCTGAGGATACAACCTAGGAACCATTGTGCACTTAGGTTTCTGCAAATCTTGCCTCATTTGCAAACAAGACTTCACCAGAAAGGCTCATTCAAAGAGCCAACATATCCAACTGTTTCTGCTGAACAGGAATATGTATATACACATGGATGTGTTACCAGCATTTTAAATCTATTCTCTTTCTAAAAGGAAAGAAGGTGTCTAAAGAAGATTGCCACCCCAGGGAAAGTGTTTGAGGGACCATTTGTTTAGAAGGACACTCCATTTTCCATCTGGGAAATACAGGAGTCCTATAGACGCTATGAATATGTGGAGAGAGAAGAAAACAAAAAAATACGTCTTGGGGGTAAATATTTGCTCCCTGATTCTCCCATCTCTCGTTCTGTAGGGGGCAGCAGAATCGCACAAACGTTTCGTTCGTTATTGGGATCGGATAAATTAATATCTGCCTGGATAAATGAATATCTGCCTGAACATCTGGCACGGTGGGAGGTGTTATGGTCCCTCGGGGGTTGTTGCTGGGATGCGGGCAAGGTGGTTGGCGCTGGCAAAATGATGGATGCTGGAGAGGTGATGGACGCCGGGGAGGGGGCACGTGGGCAAACAGACGCTCCCAAACCAGAGGCTCCTATTTTCTTGGCAAAGGGAAATCTCCAGGTGGTGCTGTGAGGACTGAGAGCTCCGGGAAGCCCCAGCTGGGAAACCCGGTGCTTCGGAGTTGGTGATGAATCAGCGCGATGCGCGGATGTTGTCACGTTATCCTGGACCGAATACAGCCCAGCATCCCGTGCCTGGAGCGGGCTGCAGCAAAGTTAGGGCAGACCCAGCCGGGCAGAGCCAAGGCCGTGTCCGGAGCGGGGTCGGGCGGGGGGTGGGAGGGGCGCTCGGCCGCGCCGCCCCGGGGGACTTTG
>JAVTVJ010006276.1:0-12912 GCA_034509425.1 Eopsaltria australis
GTTTTGAGGCGATCTGAGTGCTTTGGCGGAAAATGTAGGGGATGATGGGGGTCCCAGGTAGAATATGGGGGATTGTGGGGTGAATTTGGTGGATTTTGGGGATCCCTGAGGGGTTTAGGGGCACCTGAAGTGGATTTTGGGGTGAATTTGGGGGATTTTGGGTGTCCCTGAGCGGTTTAGGGGGATCTGAAGTGGATTTTGGGGTGAATTTGTGGGATTTTGGGGGTCCCTGAGGGGTTTAGAAGGATCTGAGCAGGATTTTGGGGTGAATTAGGGGGTTTTGGGCTGACCATGTTTGTCCCTGATTAGCATAAAGGGCGTGGCCACAGCCAGTGATCACGGGGCCTTGTTTGAATCAAAAGGGGCGTGGCCTAACACCAACATCCACACTCCAACCTCATTTGGGTATAGTCGGTGAATATTCATCATTTTTTTGCATAAATACAGGCGTGATTCAATTAAATCTTATTCATTCCCTTGCAATAAACGTCATTTGCATGAAAAGCAGAGTCCATCAGCGTTAATTAATCGCATTTCCATCATTTGCATCAAGTGTTTCCCCAAGCCCTCCAAAAGACCCAAAATGACCCAAAAGTTCCCCAAAAAGTCCCCAAAATGACCCAGAACTGCCCCAATTTTCCCCAAATCCCCCCAAACTGCCCCCAGATCCCCCTTTTCCCCCCCTAAAAACCACATTTTCCTCCATTTTCAGCCATCTTTTCCATATTTGCTCATTTTTCCCATCTAGGGCCGCCTCATTTGCATAGCGGCCGCGGCTCCGCCCCCAGGGGCGTGGCCTGACGGGCGACTCCTCCCCCAGCAGGCGGCGCATGCGCAGCTCCTGCTCGGCCTGGCTCTAGCCCGGCAGGCATTGAGACCTCCCGGCCACTAGGTGGCGCTAACGCAGTGGGTTTTGAGGCGATCTGAGGGCTTTGGGGGGAAATGTAGGGGATGATGGGGGTCCCAGGTAGAATATGGGGGATTGTGGGGTGAATTTAGTGGATTCTGGGGATCCCTGAGGGGTTTAGAAAGATCTGAGCAGGATTTTAGGGTGAATTTGGGGGATTTTGGAAGAAATTGGTGGGATTTTTGGGGTTCTGAAGTGGATTTTGGGGTGAATTTGTGGGATTTTGGGATCCCTGAGGGGTTTGGCGGTTTTCGAAATGGATTTTTGGCAGTGAATTTGCGGGGATTTTGGAGATTCCCTGAGGGTTTAGCAGGATCTGAGCAGGCATTTTGGGTGAATTTGGGGAACTTGGGCTGTCACCATATTTTGTTCCCTCATTGCATAAAGGGGCGTGGCACCACCCAGTGATCACGGCGCTTGTTGATCAAAAGGGGCGTGGCCTAACACCAACATCCAACACTCCAACCTTCATTGCTCTAGTCGGCTGAATATTCATCATTTATTTGCATAAATTACAGGCGTGATTCAATAAAATCTATTCATCCCTTGCAATAAACTTCATTTGCATGAAAAGCAGAGTCCATCAGCGTTAATTAATCGCATTTCCATCATTTGCATCAAGTGTTTCCCCAAGCCCTCCAAAATGACCCCAAAATGACCCAGAACTGCCCAATTTTCCCCAAATCCCCCCAAACTGCCCCCAGATCCCCCTTTTCCCCCCCTAAAAAATGCATTTTCCTCCATTTTCAGCCATCTTTTCCATATTTGGTCATTTTTCCCATCTAATGCCGCCTCATTTGCATAGCGGCCTTGGCCCCGCCCCCAGGGGCGGGGCCTGACGGGCGACTCCTCCCCCAGCAGGCGGCGCATGCGCAGCTCCTGCTCGGCCTGGCTCTAGCCCGGCAGGCACTGAGACCTCCCGGCCACTAGGTGGCGCTAACGCAGTGGGTTTTGAGGCGATCTGAGGGCTTTGGGGGAAAATGTCGGGGATGATGGGGGTCCCAGGTAGAATATGGGGGATTGTGGGGTGAATTTGGTGGATTTTGGGGATCCCTGAGGGGTTTAGGGGCACCTGAAGTGGATTTTGGGGTGAATTTGGGGGATTTTGGGTGTCCCTGAGCGGTTTAGGGGGATCTGAAGTGGATTTTTGGGGTGAATTTGGGGGATTTTGGGGGTCCCTGAGGGGTTTAGAAGGATCTGAGCAGGATTTTGGGGTGAAGTTGGGGGGTTTTGGGCTGACCATATTTGTCCCTGATTAGCATAAAGGGCGTGGTCACAGCCAGTGATCACGGGGCCTTGTTTGAATCAAAAGGGGCGTGGCCTAACACCAACATCCACACTCCAACCTCATTTGCATATAGTCGGTGAATATTCATCATTATTTGCATAAATACAGGCGTGATTCAATTAAATCTTATTCATTCCCTTGCAATAAACTTCATTTGCATGAAAAGCAGAGTCCATCAGCGTTAATTAATCGCATTTCCATCATTTGCATCAAGTGTTTCCCCAAGCCCTCCAAAAGACCCAAAATGACCCAAAAAGTCCCCAAAAAGTCCCCAAAATGACCCAGAACTGCCCCAATTTTCCCCAAATCCCCCCAAACTGGCCCCAGATCCCCCTTTTCCCCCCTAAAAACCGCATTTTCCTCCATTTTCAGCCATCTTTTCCATAGTTGGTCATTTTTCCCATCTAAGGCCGCCTCATTTGCATAGCGGCCGCGGCCCCGCCCCAGGGTCCTGGCCTGACGGGCGACTCCTCCCCCAGCAGGCGGCGCATGCGCAGCTCCTGCTCGGCCTGGCTCTAGCCCGGCAGGCACTGAGACCTCCCGGCCACTAGGTGGCGCTAACGCAGTGGGTTTTGAGGCGATCTGAAGGCTTTGGGGGGAAATGTAGGGGATGATGGGGGTCCCAGGTAGAATATGGGGATAGTGGGGTGAATTTGGTGGATTTTGGGGATCCCTGAGGGGTTTAGGGGCACCTGAAGTGTATTTTGGGGTGAATTTGGGGGATTTTGGGTGTCCCTGAGCGGTTTAGGGGCACCTGAAGTGGATTTTGGGGTGAATTTGGGGGATTTTGGGTGTCCCTGAGGGGTTTAGGAGGATCTGAGCAGGATTTTGGGGTGAATTTAATGGGGATTTTGGGCTGACCATATTTGTCCCTGATTAGCATAAAGGGCGTGGCCACACCCAGTGATCACGGGGCCGTGTTTGAATCAAAAGGGGCGTGGCCTAACACCAACATCCACACTCCAACCTCATTTGCGTATAGTCGGTGAATATTCATCATTTTTTTGCATAAATACAGGCGTGATTCAATTAAATCTTATTCATTCCCTTGCAATAAACTTCATTTGCATGAAAAGCAGAGTCCATCAGCGTCAATTAATCGCATTTCCATCATTTGCATCAAGGGTTTCCCCAAGCCCTCCAAAAGACCCAAAATGACCCAAAACTTCCCCAAAAAGTCCCCAAAATGACCCAGAACTGCCCCAATTTTCCCCAAATCGCCCCAAACTGCCCCCAGATCCCCTTTTCCCCCCTAAAAACCGCATTTTCCTCCATTTTCAGCCATCTTTTCCATATTTGCTCATTTTTCCCATCTAAGGCCGCCTCATTTGCATAGCGGCCGGGGCCCCGCCCCCAGGAACGTGGCCTGACAAGCAACTCCTCCCCCAGCAGGCGGCAAATGCGCAGCTCCTGCTCGGCCTGGCTCGAGCCCGGCAGGCACTGAGACCTCCCGGCCACTAGGTGGCGCTAACGCAGTGGGTTTTGAGGCGATCTGAAAGCTTTGGGGGAAATGTAGGGATATGGGGTCCCAGTAGAATATGGGGGCTTTGTTGGGTGAAATTTGGTGGATTTATGGGGGATTCCCTGAGGGTTTAGGGTTGCACCTTGAAGGGATTTTGGGGTGAATTTTGGGGGGTTTGGGCTGACCATATTTGTCCCTCATTAGCATAAAGGGCGTGGCCACAGCCAGTGATCACGGGGCCTTGTTTGAATCAAAAGGGGCGTGGCCTAACACCAACATCCACACTCCAACCTCATTTGCGTATAGTCGGTGAATATTCATCATTTATTTGCATAAGTACAGGCGTGATTCAATTAAATCTTATTCATTCCCTTGCAATAAACTTCATTTGCATGAAAAGCAGAGTCCATCAGCGTTAATTAATCGCATTTCCATCATTTGCATCAAGTGTTTCCCCAAGCCCTCCAAAAGACCCAAAATGACCCAAAACTTCCCCAAAAAGTCCCCAAAATGGACCAGAACTGCCCCAATTTTCCCCAAATCCCCCCAAACTTCCCCCAGATCCCCCTTTTCCCCCCTAAAAACCGCATTTTCCTCCATTTTCAGCCATCTTTTCCATATTTGCTCATTTTTCCCATCTAAGCCCGCCTCATTTGCATAGCGGCCGCGGCCCCGCCCCCAGGGGCGTGGCCTGACGGGCGACTCCTCCCCCAGCAGGCGGCGCATGCGAAGCTCCTGCTCGGCCTGGCTCTAGCCCGGCAGGCACTGAGACCTCCCGGCCACTAGGTGGCGCTAATGCAGTGGGTTTAGAGGCGATCTGAGGGCTTTCGGGGGAAATGTAGGGGATGATGGGGGTCCCAGGTAGAATATGGGGGATTGTGGGGTGACTTTGGTGGATTTTGGGGAATCTCTGAGAGGTTTAGGGGCCACCTGAAGGTGGATTTTGGGCGCTGATTTGGGGGGTTTGGGCCTGACCATATTTGTCCCTTCATTAGCATAAAGGGCGGCCACAGCCAGTGATCACGGCGGCCTTGTTTGAAATCAAAGGGTCGTGCTAACACCAACATCCACACTCCAACCCCATTTGCGTATAGTCGGTGAATATTCATCATTTATTTGCATAAATACAGGCGTGATTCAATTAGATCTTATTCATTCCCTTGCAATAAACCTCATTTGCATGAAAAGCAGAGTCCATCAGCGTTAATTAATCGCATTTCCATCATTTGCATCAAGTGTTTCCCCAAGCCCTCTAAAAGACCCAAAATGACCCAAAACTTCCCCAAAAAGTCCCCAAAATGACCCAGAACTGCCCCAATTTTCCCCAAATCCCCCCAAACTGCCCCCAGATCCCACTTTTCCCCCCTAAAAACCGCATTTTCCTCCATTTTCAGCCATCTTTTCCATATTTGCTCATTTTTCCCATCTAAGGCCGCCTCATTTGCATAGCGGCCGCGGCCCCGCCCCCAAGGCCGTGGCCTGACGGGCGACTCCTCCCCCAGCAGGCGGCGCATGCGCAGCTCCTGCTCGGCCTGGCTCTAGCCCGGCAGGCACTGAGACCTCCCGGCCACTAGGTGGCGCTAACGCAGTGGGTTTGGAGGCGATCTGAGGGCTTTGGGGGGAAATGTAGGGGATGATGGGCGTCCCAGGTAGAATATGGGGGATTGTGGGGTGAATTTGGTGGATTTTGGGGATCCCTGAGGGGTTTAGGGGCACCTGAAATGGATTTTGGGGTGAATTTGGCGGATTTTGGGGATCCCTGAGGGGTTTAGGGGGATCTGAAGTGGATTTTGGGGTGAATTTGGGGGATTTTGGTGGTCCCTGAGGGGTTTAGACGGATCTGAGCAGGATTTTGGGGTGAATTTAATGGGGATTTTGGGCTGACCATGTTTGTCCCTCATTAGCATAAAGGGCGTGGCCACAGCCAGTGATCACGGGGCCTTGTTTGAATCAAAAGGGGCGTGGCCTAACACCAACATCCACACTCCAACCTCATTTGCGTCTAGTCAGTGAATATTCATCATTTATTTGCATAAATACAGGCATGATTAAATTAAATCTTATTCATTCCCTTGCAATAAACTTCATTTGCATGAAAAGCAGAGTCCATCAGTGTTAATTAATCGCATTTCCATCATTTGCATCAAGTGTTTCCCCAAGCCCTCCAAAAGACCCAAAACTTCCCCAAAAAGTCCCCAAAAAGTCCCCAAAATGACCCAGAACTGCCCCAATTTTCCCCAAATCCCCCCAAACTGCCCCAGATCCCCCTTTTCCCCCTTAAAAACCGCATTTCCTCCATTTTCAGCCATCTTTTCCATATTTGCTCATTTTTCCCATCTAAGGCCGCCTCATTTGCATAGCAGCCGCGGCCCCGCCCCCAGGGGCGTGGCCTAACGGGCGACTCCTCCCCCAGCAGGCGGCGCATGCGCAGCTCCTGCTCGGCCTGGCTCTAGCCCGGCAGGCACTGAGACCTCCCGGCCACTAGGTGGCGCTAACGCAGTGGGTTTTGAGGCGATCTGAGGGCTTTGGGAGGAAATGTAGGGGATGATGGGGGTCCCAGGCAGAATATGGAGGATTGTGGGGTGAATTTGGTGGATTTTGGGGATCCCTGAAGGGTTTAGGGGCACCTGAAGTGGATTTTGGGGTGAATTTGGGGGATTTTGGGCGTGTTCCTTGAGGCGGGGGCCGGTTTTAGGGGCACCCCTGAAGTGGATTTTGGGGAATTTGGGGGATTTTGCGGGTCTTGAGGGTTAGAAGGAATCTGAGCAGGATTTTGGGTGAATTTAATGCGGGATTTTGGGGTGACCATGTTTGTCCCTCATTAGCATAAAGGGCTTGCCCACAAGCCAGTGATCACGGGGCCTTGTTTGAAATCAAAAAGGGGCGTGGCCTACACCAACATCCACACTCCAACCTCATTTGCGTCTAGTCGGTGAATATCCATCATTTATTTGCATAAATACAGGCGTGATTCAATTAAATCTTATTCATTCCCTTGCAATAAACTTCATTTGCATGAAAAGCAGAGTCCATCAGCGTTAATTAATCGCATTTCCATCATTTGCATCAAGTGTTCCCCAAGCCCTCCAAAAGACTCAAAATGACCCAAAACTTCCCCAAAAAGTCCCCAAAATGACCCAGAACTGCCCCAATTTTCCCCAAATCCCCCCAAACTGCCCCCAGATCCCCCTTTCCCCCCCTAAAAACCGCATTTTCCTCCATTTTCAGCCATCTTTTCCATGTTTGGTCATTTTTCCCATCTAATGCCGCCTCATGTGCATAGCGGCCGCGGCCCCGCCCCCAGGGGCGTGGCCTGACGGGCGACTCCTCCCCCAGCAGGCGGCGCATGCGCAGCTCCTGCTCGGCCTGGCTCTAGCCCGGCAGGCACTGAGACTTTCTGGCCACTAGGTGGCGCTAACGCAGTGGGTTTTGAGGCGATCTGAGGGCTTTGGGGGGGAAATGTAGGAGATGATGGGGGTCCCAGGTAGAATATGGGGGATTGTGGGGTGAATTTGGTGGATTTTGGGGATCCCTGAGGGGTTTTGGGAGATCTGAAGTGCATTTTGGGGTGAATTTGGGGGATTTTGTGTGTCCCTGAGCGGTTTAGGGAGATCTGAAGTGGATTTTGGGGTGAATTTGGGAGATTTTGGGCGGACCATGTTTTCCTCATCAGCATAAAGGGCGTGGCCACCCAAGTGATCACGGGCCTTGTTTGAATCAAAAGGGCGTGGCTAACACCAACATCCCCCCCACCCCCCCACCCTCCAACCTTCATTTGCGTCTAGTCGGTGAATATTCAATCATTTATTTCATAAATACAGGCGTGATTCAATAAAAATCTTTATTCATTCCTTGCAATAAACTTCATTTGCATGAAAAGCAGAGTCCATCAGCGTTAAATCAATCGCATTTCCATCATTGGCATCGTGTTTCCCCAAGCCCTCCAAAAGACCCAAAATGACCCAAAACTTCCCAAAAAAGTCCCCAAAATGACCCAGAACTGCCCCAGTTTTCCCCAAATCCCCCCAAACTGCCCCCAGATCCCCCTTTTCCCCCCTAAAAACCGCATTTTCCTCCATTTTCAGCCATCTTTTCCATATTGGGTCATTTTTCCCATCTAAGGCCGCCTCATTTGCATAGCGGCCGCGGCCCCGCCCCCAGGGGCGTGGCCTGACGGGCGACTCCTCCCCCAGCAGGCGGCGCATGCGCAGCTCCTGTTCGGCCTGGCTCTAGCCCGGCAGGCACTGAGACCTCCCGGCCACTAGGTGGCGCAAACGCAGTGGGTTTTGAGGCGATCTGAGGGCTTTGGGGGGAAATGTAGGGGATGATGGGGGTCCCAGGTAGAATATCGGGGATTGTGGGGTGAATTTGGTGGATTTTGGGGATCCCTGAGGGGTTTAGGGGCACCTGAAGTGGATTTTGGGGTGAATTTGGGGGATTTTGGGGGTCCTTGAGGAGTTTAGACGGATCTGAGCAGGATTTTGGGGTGAATTTAATGGGGATTTTTGGCTGACCATGTTTGTCCCTGATTAGCATAAAGTGCGTGGCCACAGCCAGTGATCACGGGGCCTTGTTTGAATCAAAAAGGCGTGGGGCCTAACTAACAAACATCCTCACTCCAACCTCATTTGCGTCTAGTCGGTGAATATTCATCATTTATTTGCATAATACAGGCGTGATTCAATTAGATCTTATTCATTCCCTTGCAATAAACTTCATTTGCATGAAAAGCAGAGTCCATCAGCGTTAATTAATCGCATTTCCATCATTTGCATCAAGTGTTTCCCCAAGCCCTCCAAAAGACCCAAAATGACCCAAAAACTTCCCCAAAAAGTCCCCAAAATGACCCAGAACTGCCCCAATTTTCCCCAAATCCCCCCAAACTGCCCCCAGATCCCCCTTTTCCCCCCTAAAAACCGCATTTTCCTCCATTTTCAGCCATCTTTTCCATATTTGGTCATTTTCCCATCTAAGGCCGCCTCATTTGCATAGCGGCCGCGGCCCCGCCCCCAGGGGCGTGGCCTGACGGGCGACTCCTCCCCCAGCAGGCGGCGCATGCGCAGCTCCTGCTCGGCCTGGCTCTAGCCCGGCAGGCACTGAGACCTCCCGGCCACTAGGTGGCGCTAACGCAGTGGGGTTTGAGGCGATCTGAGGGCTTTGGGGAGAAATGTAGGGGATGATGGGGGTCCCAGGTAGAATATGGGGGATTGTGGGGTGAATTTGGTGGATTTTGGGGATCCCTGAGGGGTTTAGGGGCACCTGAAGTGGATTTTGAGGTGAATTTGGGGGATTTTGGGGGTCCCTGAGGGGTTTATGGGCACCTGAAGTGGATTTTGGGGTGAATTTGGTGGATTTTGGGGATCCCTGAGGGGTTTAGAAGGATCTGAGCAGGATTTTGGGGTGTATTTGGAGGATTTTGGCGCTGACTATGTTTTTTTCCCTCATTTAGCCATAAAGGCGTGGCCACACCCCAGCGGATCACGCAGGCCCTGTATTGAATCAAAAGGGGCGTGGCCTAACACCAACATTCCACACTCCAACCTCATTTGCGTCTAGTCGGTGAAATATTCATCATTTTACTTGCCATAATACAGCGCTGATTCAATTAAATCTTATTCATGTCCCTTGCAATTAAACTCATTTGCATGAAAAGCAGAGTCCATCAGCGTTAATTAATCGCATTTCCATCATTTGCATCAAGTGTTTCCCCAAGCCCTCCAAAAGACACAAAATGACCCAAAACTTCCCCAAAAAGTCCCCAAAATGACCCAAAACTGCCCCAATTTTCCCCAAATCCCCCCAAACTGCCCCCAGATCCCCCTTTTCCCCCCTAAAAACCGCATTTTCCTCCATTTTCAGCCATCTTTTCCATATTTTGTCATTTTTCCCATCTAAGGCCGCCTTATTTGCATAGCGGCCGCGGCCCCGCCCCCAGGGGCGTGGCCTGACGGGCGACTCCTCCCCCAGCAGGCGGCGCATGCGCAGCTCCTGCTCGGCCTGGCTCTAGCCCGGCAGGCACTGAGACCTCCCTGCCACTAGGTGGCGCTAACGCAGTGGGTTTTGAGGCGATCTGAGGGCTTTGGGGGGAAATGTAGGGGATGATGGGGGTCCCAGGCAGAATATGGGGGATTGTGGGGTGAATTTGGTGGATTTTGGGGATCCCTGAGGGGTTTAGGGGCACCTGAAGTGGATTTTGGGGTGAATTTGGGGGATTTTGGGTGTCCCTGAGCGGTTTAGGGGGATCTGAAGTGGATTTGGGGTGAAATTTAATGGGGAATTTTGGGACTGACCCTGACCATGTTTGTCCCTCATTAGCATGAAGGGCGTGGCCACACCCAGTGATCACGGGGCCTTGTTTGAATCAAAAGGGGCGTGGCCTAACACCAACATCCACACTCCAACCTCATTTGCGTCTAGTCGGTGAATATTCATCATTTTTTTGCATAAATACAGGCGTGATTCAATTAAATCCTATTCATTCCCTTGCAATAAACTTCATTTGCATGAAAAGCAGAGTCCATCAGCGTTAATTAATCGCATTTCAATCATTTGCATCAAGTGTTTCCCCAAGCCCTCCAAAAGACCCAAAATGACCCAAAACTTCCCCAAAAAGTCTCCAAAATGACCCAGAACTGCCCCAATTTTCCCCAAATCCCCCCAAACTGCCCCCAGATCCCCCGTTTCCCCTATAAAAACCGCATTTTCCTCCATTTTCAGCCATCTTTTCCATATTTGGTCATTTTTCCCATCTAAGGCCGCCTCATTTGCATAGCGGCCGCGGCCCCGCCCCCAGGGGCGTGGCCTGACGAGCGACTCCTCCCCAGCAGGCGGCGCATGCGCAGCTCCTGCTCGGCCTGGCTCTAGCCCGGCAGGCACTGAGACCTCCCGGCCACTAGGTGGCGCTAACGCAGTGGGTTTTGATGCGATCTGAGGGCTTTGGGGGGAAATGTAGGGGATGATGGGGGTCCCAGGTAGAATATGGGGGATTGTGGGGTGAATTTGGTGGATTTTGGGGATCCCTGAGGGGTTTAGGGGCACCTGAAGTGGATTTTGGGGTGAATTTGGTGGATTTTGGGTGTCCCTGAGCGGTTTAGGGGGATCTGAAGTGGATTTTGGGGTGAATTTGGGGGATTTTGGGGGTCCCTGAGGGGTTTAGAAGGATCTGAGCAGGATTTTGGGATGTATTTGGGGGGTTTTGGGCTGACCATATTTGTCCCTGATTAGCATAAAGGGCGTGGCCACACCCAGTGATCACGGGGCCTTGTTTGAATCAAAAGGGGCGTGGCCTAATACCAACATCCACACTCCAACCTCATTTGCGTATAGTCGGTGAATATTCATCATTTATTTGCAAAATACAGGCGTGATTCAATTAAATCTTATTCATTCCCTTGCAATAAACTTTATTTGCATGAAAAGCAGAGTCCATCGGCGTTAATTAATCGCATTTCCATCATTTGCATCAAGTGTTTCCCCAAGCCCTCCAAAAGACCCAAAATGACCCAAAACTTCCCAAAAAAGTCCCCAAAATGACCCAGAACTGCCCCAATTTTCCCCAAATCCCCCCAAACTGCCCCCAGATCCCCCTTTTCCCCCCTAAAAACCGCATTTTTCTCCATTTTCAGCCATCTTTTCCATATTTGCTCATTTTTCCCATCTAAGGCCGCTCATTTGCATAGCGGCCGCGGCCCCGCCCCCAGGGCCGTGGCCTGACGGGCGACTCCTCCCCCAGCAGGCGGCGCATGCGCAGCTCCTGCTCGGCCTGGCTCTAGCCCGGCAGGCACTGAGACCTCCCGGCCACTAGGTGGCGCTAACGCAGTGGGTTTTGAGGCGATCTGAGGGCTTTGGGGGGAAATGCAGGGGATGATGGAGGTCCCAGGTAGAATATGGGGGATTGTGGGGTGAATTTGGTGGATTTTGGGGATCCCTGAGGGGTTTAGGGGCACCTGAAGTGGATTTTTGGGGTGAATTTGGGGGATTTTGGGTGTCCCTGAGCGGTTTAGGGAGATCTGAAGTGGATTTTGGGGTGAATTTGGGGGATTTTGGGGGTCCCTGAGGGGTTTAGAAGGATCTGAGCAGGATTTTTGGGTGAATTTGATGGGGATTTTGGGCTGGCCATATTTGTCCCTGATTTGCATAAAGGGCGTGGCCACAGCCAGTTATCACGGGGCCTTGTTTGAATCAAAAGGGGCGTGCTAACACCAACATCCCACTCCACTCATTTGCGTTAGTCGGGAATATTATCATTTATTTCAAAATACAGGCGTGATTCATTAAATTATTCATTCCTTGCAATAAACTTATATTTGCATGAAAAGGCAGAGTCATCAGCGTTAATAATCGCATTTCCATCATTTGCATCAAGTGTTTCCCCAAGCCTTCCAAAAGACGCAAAATGACCCAAAACTTCCCCAAAAAGTCCCCAAAATGACCCCGAACTGCCCCAATTTTCCCCAAATCCCCCCAAACTTCCCCCAGATCCCCCTTTTCCCCTATAAAAACCGCATTTTCCTCCATTTTCAGCCATCTTTTCCATATTTGCTCATTTTTCCCATCTAAGGCCGCGTCATTTGCATAGCGGCTGTGACTCCGCGCCCAGGGGCGTGGCCTGACGGGCGACTCCTCCCCCAGCAGGCGGCGCATGCGCAGCTCCTGCTCGCCCTGGCTCTAGCCCGGCAGGCACTGAGACCTCCCGGCCACGAGGTGGCGCTAACGCAGTGGGTTTTGAGGCGATCTGAGGGCTTTGGGGGGAAATGTAGGGGATGATGGGGGTCCCAGGTAGAATATGGGGGATTTTGGGGTGAATTTGGTGGATTTTGGGGATCCCTGAGGGGTTTAGGGGCACCTGAAGTGGATTTTTGGGGTGAATTTGGGGGATTTTGGGTGTCCCTGAGCGGTTTAGGGAGATCTGAAGTGGATTTTGGGGTGAATTTGGGTGATTTTGGGGGTCTCTGAGGGGTTTAGAAGGATCTGAGCAGGATTTTGGGGTGAATTTAATGGGGATTTTGGGCTGACCATATTTGTCCCTGATTAGCATAAAGGGCGTGGCCACACACAGTGATCACGGGGCCTTGTTTGAATCAAAAGGGGCGTGGCCTAACACCAACATTCACACTCCAACCTCATTTGCGTATAGTCGGTGAATATTCATCATTTATTTGCATAAATACAGGCGTGATTCAATTAGATCTTATTCATTCCCTGGCAATAAACTTCATTTTCATGAAAAGCAGAGTCCATCAGCGTTAATTAATC
>JAVTVJ010006278.1:0-16057 GCA_034509425.1 Eopsaltria australis
ATTGCCCCCAAATTCCCTGGAATGGCCCAAAATTCCCTGGAATTGCCCCAAAATTCCATAGAGTCACCCCAAAATTCCCTGGAATTCCCCCCAAATTCCCAGGAATTGCCCCCAAATTCCCAGGAATGGCCCAAATTCCCTGGAATTGCCCCAAAATTCCCAGGATTTGCCCCAAAATTCCATAGAGTCACCCCAAAATTCCCTGGAATTCCCCCCAAATTCCCAGGAATTGCCCCCAAATTCCCTGGAATGGCCCAAAATTCCCAGGATTTGCCCCAAAATTCCCTGGAATGGCCCCAAATTCCCTGGAATTCCTCCAAATTCCCAGGATTTGCCCCAAAATTCCCAGGAATTGCCCCCAAATTCCTGGGAATGGCCCCAAATTCCCTGGAATTCCTCCAAATTCCCAGGAATTGCCCCCAAATTCCCTGGAATGGCCCGAAATTCCCAGGATTTGCCCCAAAATTCCATAGAGTCACCCCAAAATTCCCTGGAATTCCCCCCAAATTCTCAGGAATTGCCCCCAAATTCCCTGAAATCACCCCCAAATTCCCAGGGATTCCCCCAAATTCCCTGGAATTCCCCCCAAATTCCCAGGAATGGCCCCAAATTCCCAGGAATGGCCCCAAATTCCCAGGATTTGCCCCAAAATTCCATAGAGTCACCCCAAAATTCCCTGGAATTCCCCCCAAATTCCCTGGAATTCCCCCCAAATTCCCTGAAATCGCCCCAAAATTCCCAGGGATTCCCTCAAATTCCCGGGAATTGCCCCCAAATTCCCGGGAATGGCCCCAAATTCCCTGGAATCACCCCCAAATTCCCGGGAATTCCCCCAGATTCCCAGGGATTGCCCCAGATTCCCGGGAATTCCCCCCAGTTCCTGTTCCGGTGTCGGAATCAACCGCGGCTCGCGTTTCCCAATCGCTCCCGCGCTCATCCCGGGAAATCCGGGAATTCCCGGCTTTCCTTGGGAATTCCCGGCTTTCCTTGGGAATTCCCGGCTTTCCTTGGGAATTCCCGGCTTTTGGTTTCATTTGGGAATTCCGGGGCTTTGGGTTTTTTCGGGAATTCCGGGGTTTCTTGGCTGCGGAGGGGGAGGGGATCGGGAATTCCCGGAATTCCCAAGGTTCTGGCGGGAATTTGGGGGGGGTTGGGGCCGGAATTCCGACCTGGAATATCCTGGGAATGTCCATGGAATATCCTTGGAATATCCTTGGAATATCCTTGGAATATCCTGGGAATATCCCGGGAATATCCTGGGAATATCCTGGGAATATCCATTGAATATCCTTGGAATATCCTTGGAATATCCTGGAAATATTCTTGGAATATCCTTGGAATATCCTTGGAATATCCCTGGAATATCCTGGAATATCCATGGAATATCCTGGGAATATCCTGGGAATATCCCTGGAATGGAGAATTCCGGACTGGGAGCCACTGGTCCAGACTGGGAATGAGGAATTCCAAACTGGGAATGGTTTATCTCAAACTGGGATCAGGAATCCCAGACTGGGATCAGGAATTCCAAACTGGGATCAGGAATCCCAAACTGGGATCAGGAATCCCAAACTGGGATCAGGAATTCCAGACTGGGATCAGGAATTCCAGACTGGGATCAGGAATCCCAAACTGGGATCAGGAATCCCAAACTGGGAATGTTCAATTCCATACTGGGAATGTTCAATCCCAAACTGGGATCAGGATTTTCCGTTTCCCCTCCGTTCCCGTCCCTGGGAAGCTCCGGGATCCGCTCGGAGCCCGTGGGGTCAGCAGGGATCAATAACCAATAATTGATCAATAACCAATGATTGATCAATAACCAATAACCGATCAATAATCGATAACCAATACTTGATCAATAATCAGTAATCGGTCACTGATCGATCGGGGCTGACGTTAACCCTGCCTGTGGCTGGATTGGTTATTGATCAGTGATTGATTGGGTATCGATCAGTGATTGATTGGGTATTGATCAGTGATTGGGTATCGATCAGTGATTGGGTATCGATCAGTGATTGATTGGGTATTGATCAGTGATTGGGTATCGATCAATGGCCCCATTGATCAGTGATTGATCAGTGATTGATCAATGGCCCCATTGATCAGTGATTGATTGGGTATTGGTCAGTGGCCCCATTGATCAGTGATTGATTGAGTATTGATCACTGATTGATCAGTGATTGATCAGCTCTGATCAATCAATGGTCTCATTGATCAGTGATTGATCAGTGATTGGGTATTGATCAATGGCCCCATTGATCAGCGATTGATCAGTGATTGATCAGTGATTGATTGGGTATCGATCAGTGATTGATCAGTGATTGATCAGTGATTGGGTATTGATCAATGGCCCCATTAATCAGTGATTGATCAGTGATTGATTGGGTATCGATCAGTGGGCCCATTGATCAGTGATTGATTGGGTATCGATCAGTGATTGGGTATTGATCAGTGACTGATTGGGTATTGATCAATGGCCCCATTAATCAGTGATTGATCAGTGATTGATCAGTGATTGGGTATCGATCAGTGGCCCCATTGATCAGTGATTGATCAGTGATTGATCAGCCCTGATCAATCAATGGCCCCATTGATCAGTGATTGATCAGTGATTGATCAGCCCTGATCGATCAATGGCCCCATTGATCAGCCCGATCAATTCATTGATTGATTGCCCCATTAATTGATTGCCCTCAATTAATGATCTGTTTAATTGCTGCTCTCTGTGTTTAATTAGTGATTAATTAATACCCTATTGATGATGTGTTGGATGAGATATTGGATCAATGAATTGATTAAGTATCGATTAATGATGGGGCACTTAATTAATGGTCATTAATGGAATTAATTGGGTGGATCTTTGATCTTTAATTAACCTGGTTATTAATTGGTTCTTGGCTTGATTAGAGAACGGATTCATTGATTAATGGGCTATTAGAGATTGATCAATGGATCAGTGGGGTTTGATACTGATTAATGATCAGGTTAATTAATGAGTTTGGTATGAGGTTAATGGGTTAATTAAGTGCTTGGTAAATGGTTATTAATGGATTAATAGGGCTTGATACTGACTAATCTGATTAATGAGTTTGAGATGGCATTAATGGATTAACTAAGTGCTTGATTAATGATTATTAATGGATTAATAGGGCTTGGTATTAATTAATGATCTGATTAATTAATGAATTTGATATGAGGTGATGAATTAAGTGTTTGATTAATGATTTTTGTGTAATTTTTATTAAGTAGCATTAATTAATCAATTAATTATGCATTAATGGGGGGGTGCTGAGCGTTGGATCCGGGGCTCGATCGGGGATTGATCCAAACCCGGATCAATCCCGGGAAAACCCCGGGAATTCTGGGATCCTTGGGATTCCCTTTTCCTGGGAATTCCGGGAGCCTCGCCGGGATCCCCCGGGAATTCCCGAAATTCCGGATTCGATCCCGGGAATTCCCAAAAATCCCAATTGATCCCAGGAATTCCCAAAAATCCCCGACTGAATCCCAGGAATTCCCCCCCAAAATCCCGAATTAATCCCGGGAATTCCCCAAAAATCCCGATTGAATCCTGGAAATTCCCGGGAATTCCCAAAAATCCCAACTGAATCCTGGGAATTCCCAAAAATCCGGATTCGATCCCGGGAATTCCCAAAAATCCCCGATTGAATCCCAGGAATTCTCCCAGCTCGGCCTCGGAGCCAGAATTCCCAGAGATTCCCCAGAGAATTCCCAAATTTTCCCAGAGAATTCCTGAGTTTTCCCAGAGAATTCCAAATTTTCGGGATAATTCCTACTTTTCCCTGGAATTTCCTCCCAAAACCCTGGAAAAAATCCGAATTTTGGGAGAATTCCCACTTTTTTCCAGATTTAGCCTCCAAAACCCCCGCGGCAAAATTCCGAATTTTGGAGATAATTCCCACTTTTCCCTTGGAATTGCCCCTGGATTCTCCCATTTTTCCCCTTTTCCTTGGAATTCCCTTCCAAACCACCGGTAAAATTCTGAAGATTTTGGGATAATTCCCACTTTTCCTTGGAATGTCCCTCCCCAAAACCCTGGGAAAAAAATTCAAATTTTTCGGGAAGTAATTCCCAGTTTTTTCCCAGATTCCCGGCCTGAATCCTGGAAAAAAACAGGGAAGGGCCGCGAAGGGACCCAGATCCCGAAATTTTTTTGGGGATCCATTCCTCCTTATCCCACGTTTCCCTGGAATTCCCTCCCAAAACCCAGGAAAAATCCAAATTTTAGGGAGAATTCCCAGTTTTCCCTGGAATTCCCCTGGATTCTCCCATTTTCCCCCCTTTTCCTTGGAATTCCCTCCCAAAACCCCGTAAAATTCCGAATTTTGGGGATAATTCCCACTTTTTTCCCAGAATTCCCTCCCAAAACCCTGGAAAAAATCCGAATTTTTGGGAGAATTCCCACTTTTTTCCCGGATTTCCCTCCCAAAACCCCCGGAAAATTCCGAATTTTCCGGATAATTCCTACTTTTCCTTGGAATTCCCTCCCAAAACCCCGGAAAATTCCGAATTTTCGGGATAATTCCCACTTTTCCTTGGAATTCCCTCCCAAAACCCTGGAAAAAATCCAAATTTTCAGGAGAATTCCCAGTTTTTTCCCGGAATTCCCGCCCGGATCCGGGAAAAAACGGGAAAAGGGCCCCGAAGGGACCCCAGATCCCGAAATTTTTTGGGTTCCATTCCCTCCTTATCCCACTTTTCCCTGGAATTCCCTCCCCAAACCCTGGAAAAAATCCAAATTTTGGGAATAATTCCCACTTTTCCCTGGAATTCCCCTGGATTCTCCCATTTTTCCCCAGTTTTCCTTGGAATTCCCTCCCAAAACCCAGGAAAAAATCCGAATTTTAGGGAGAATTCCCAGTTTTTTCCCGGAATTCCCTCCCAAAACCCTGGAAAAGTCGGAATTTTAGGGAGAATTCCCAGTTTTCCCTGGAATTCCCCTGGATTCTCCCATTTTTCCCCCTTTTCCTTGGAATTCCCTCCCAAAACCCTGGAAAAAATCAGAATTTTCAGGAGAATTCCCGGTTTTCCCTGGAATTCCCCTGGATTCTCCCATTTTCCCCCCTTTTCCTTGGAATTCCCTCCCAAAACCTTGGAAAAAATCCGAATTTTTGGGATAATTCCCACTTTTCCTTGGAATTCCCTCCCGAAACCCAGGAAAAAGTCCAAATTTTAGGGAGAATTCCCAGTTTTTTCCTGGAATTCCCTCCCAAAACCCTGGAAAAAATCAGAATTTTCGGGAGAATTCCCAGTTTTTTCCTGGAATTCCCACCTGGATCCGGGAAAAAATGGGAAAAGGGCCCCGAAGGGACCCCAGATCCCAAAATTTTTTGGGATCCATTCCCTCTTTATCCCCCTTTTCCCTGGAATTCCCTCCCAAAATCCTGGAAAAATCGGAATTTTGGGAATAATTCCCACTTTTCCCTGGAATTCCCCTGGATTCTCCCATTTTTCCCCACTTTTCCTTGGAATTCCCTCCCAAAACCCTGGAAAAATCCAAATTTTGGGAATAATTCCCAGTTTTTTCCTGGAATTCCCGCCCGGATCCGGGAAAAAACGGGAAGAGGGCCCCGAAGGGACCCCAGATCCCGAAATTTTTTGGGATCCATTCCCTCCTATCCCACTTTTCCTTGGAATTCCCCTGGATTCTCCCATTTTTCCCCACTTTTCCCTGGAATTCCCTCCCAAAACCCTGGAAAAAATCCGAATTTTTGGGAGAATTCCCACTTTTTTCCCAGAATTCCCTCCCGAAACCCTGGAAAATTCCAAATTTTGGGGATAATTCCCACTTTTCCTTGGAATTCCCTCCCAAAACCCTGGACAAAATCCAAATTTTCGGGAGAATTCCCAGTTTTTTCCCGGAATTCCCGCCTGGATCCGGGAAAAAACGGGAAAAGGTCCCCGAAGGGACCCCAGATCCCGGAATTTTTTGGGATTTTCCATGGAAAAGGTTGAATATTCCCGGTTTTTCCCGTTGCAGTTGACATGGATGATGAAGACGGCCGGTGCCTGTTAGACGTCATCTGGTGAGTCCAGAATTCCCAAATTCCCTGGGAAAACGGGAAAAGAGCCCGGAAAAAATGCCGGGAATTGTCCTGGGAATGGCTCCGAACGGGCGGGGGAAAAATGGGTGGGGACGACCCTAAAAAAATGGGAATTGGGGTGGGAGTGGAATAAAAAAATTGGGAATTGGGATGGGAATGACCATAAAAAAAAAATGGGAATTGTCCTGGAATTGCCCTGAAAAAAATTGGGAATTGTCCTGGAATTGTCCCCTAAAAAATTGGGAATTGTCCTGGAAATGACTTCAAAAAAATGGGAATTGGGATGGGAATGGTCCTAAAAAAAATTGGGAATTGGGATGGGAATGGCCTAAAAAAATTTGGGAATTTTCCTGGGAATGACTCAAAAAAAAATGGGAATTGTGGTGGAATTGCCCCCCTAAAAAAATTGGGAATTGGGATGGGAATGGACTAAAAAAATGGGAATTGTTCTGGGAATGACTCCAAAAAAATTGGGAATTGGGATGGAAATGCCCCCCCCCCCAAAAAGATTGGGAATTGTCTTGGGAATGGCCTAAAAAAAATGGGAATTGTGGTGGAAATGGTCCTAAAAAAAATGGGAATTGTTCTGGGAATGACTCCAAAAAAAATCGGGAATTGGGATTGGAATGGCCCTAAAAAAAATTGGAAATTGTCTTGGGAATGCCCCTAAAAAAATGGGAATTGGGATGGGAATGGAATAAAAAAATTGGGAATTTTCCTGGGAATGACTCCAAAAAAAATGGGAATTTGGATGGAATTGCCCTAAAAAAATTGGGAATTTACCTGGGAATGCCCAGAAAAAAATGGGAATTGTGGTGGGAATGGTCCTAAAAAAATGGGAATTGTTCTGGGAATGACTCAAAAAAAATTGGGAATTGTCTTGGGAATGCCCCGAAAAAAATGGGAATTGGGATGGGAATGACTCCAAAAAAATGGGAATTGGGATGGGAATGGAATAAAAAAATTGGGAATTTTCCTGGGAATGACTCCAAAAAAATTGGGAATTGGGATGGGAATGGACTAAAAAAATGGGAATTGGGATGGGAATGCCCAGAAAAAATTGGGAATTGTTCTGGGAATGCCCCTAAAAAAATTGGGAATTGTGGTGGAATGGCCCCAAAAAAATTGGGAATTGGGATTGGAATGGACTAAAAAAAATTGGGAATTGTCTTGGGAATGCCCAGAAAAAAATGGGAATTGGGATGGGAATGACTCAAAAAAAATTGGGAATTGGGATGAAATTGTCCCTAAAAAAGATTGGGAATTGTCTTGGGAATGGCCTAAAAAAAAAGGGAATTGGGATGGGAATGGCCTAAAAAAAATTGGGAATTGTTCTGGAAATGCCCCGAAAAAAAAATGGGAATTGTCCCAGGAATGTTGGGAAGGGTCCCCAGAACGGTGGGAAAGCTCCAGAAAAGTGGGAATCGTGGTGGAAAGGGCGGGAAAAGTTGGGAATTGTGGTGGAAATGTTGGGAAATATCCCCAAAAAAACCTCTGGGATGGCCCCAAAAAGTCGGGAATTGCCTTGGGAAGGGCGGGAACATCCCAAAAAAGTCGGGAATTGTCCCAAATCCGCCCCTGAGCATCCCCAGGGTGCCTCAAAGCCTGGGAATTCCAAGATTTGGGGGCGCTCTGGGCTGGGCTCTCCCGGCTTTTCCCGGAATTCCCGGAATTCCCGGAATTCCCTCCCTGACGCTCCTTTCCCTCCCGTTCCCAGCGATCCGCAGGCGCTGAACGATTTCTTGCATGGATCCGAGAAGGTGAGCGCCCCCCCAGCCCCGAATTCCCGCTTTTTCCCGTGAAATTCCATGAAATTCCATGAAATTCCATGGGAACGCCCCTTTTCCATCCTCAGCCCCCGCCCGGCTCGGATTTTGCAGAAATTTTTTCCCACGGAACCGCGGGAATTCGGGGCCGTTCCCAACCGAACTCCCGGGGCCGCCCCTCACCCACCACATCCTTCTTTTTTTCCCCATTTTTTCCCAATTTTTCCTATTTTTTCCCCATTTTTCCCCATTCTTTCCCCATTTTTCCCCATTTTTCCCCATTTTTCCCCATTTTTCCCCATTCTTTTCCCATTTTTTCCCATTTTTTCCCAATTTATTCCTCATTTTTTTCCCTACTTTTTCCTCATTTTATTCCGGGTTTTTTCCCCATTTTTTCCCCATTTTTTCCCCATTCTTTTTCCATTTTTTCCGTTCTTTCCCATTTTCCCTTTTTCCCCCCCATTCTTTTCCCATTTTCCCCATTTTTCCCCATTTATTCCTCATTTTTCCCTACTTTTTCCTCATTTTATTCCCCATTTTTTCCCCATTTTTTCCCCATTTTTCCCCATTTTTCCCCATTCTTTTCCCATTTTTTCCCCATTTTTACCCCATTTATTCCTCTTTTTTTCCCTACTTTTCCCCCATTTTTTCCCCATTTTTTCACCTATTCTTTTCCCATTTTTTCCCCATTCTTTTCCCATTTTTCCCAATTCATTCCTCATTTTTTTCCCTATTTTTTCTCATTTTATTCCCCATTTTTTCCCCCATTCTTTTCCCATTTTCCCCCATTTTTTCCCCATTTTTTCCTTTTTTTTTCCCCATTTTTCCCTATTTTTTTCCCATTTTTTTCCCATTTTCCCCATTTTTTCCCCATTTATTCCTCATTTTTTCCCTATTTTTCCCCCATTTTATTCCCATTTTATTCCCATTTTTTCCCCATTTCTCCCCATTTTTCTCCCATTTTTTCCCCATTTTTTCCCATTTTCTTTCCCAGTATTTCCCATCTTATTCCCATTTTTTCCCCATTTTCTCCCATTTTTTCCTGTTTTTTCCCCATTCTTTCCCATTTCTTCCCATTTTCCCATTCTTTCCCATTTTCCCTTTTTTCCCTCATTCTTTTCCCATTCTTTTCCCATTTTTTCCCATTCTCATTCCCAGTATTTCCCATTTTTTCCCCATTTTTCCATTCTTTCCCGTTTTCCTGGTTTTTCCCATTTTCCCATTTTTTCCCATTTTTCTCCCATTTCTCCCATTTTTCCCCCATTTTTTTCCCATTTTTCCCATTTCCCCCCCATTTTTCCCATTTTTCCCCCATTTTTCCCCCATTTTTCCCATTTCCCCCCCATTTTTCCCATTTTTCCCCCATTTTTCCCCCATTTTCCCCCCATTTTCCCCCCGTTCCTCCCGCAATTCCCGGTAAATCCGGTGTTTGTGATTCCAGATTGACAGCGATGATCTCCTGGACAACTCCGGAGACGCAGCCAGTGCCTTCTTTGAGGGTGCTGGGGTACGTATTCCTTCCTCTTCCCGCTTTTTCCCGGGAATTCCGGCCTTTCCCGGGAAAACCCCTCGGATTTTAGGGAAAAATCCCCTTTTTCCCGTGGTTTTTTTTCGGGCTCCGGGACGAAAAACGGGCGGGAAAACGGAGGAGCCGAATTCCCAACGGGAACGGGGAAAATCCGGGAAAAATCCCTCCGAATTCCCGCTTGGAAGAGGAGGAGAATTCCCAATTTTCCCAGTTCCTTCGGAGCCCCCCCCGGGTGCAGGGCGGGAATTCCGGAATAAATTGGGAATTCCAGCCCCCAAATCCCGTTTTTCCCCCCCAAAAGCGTGGATCCCCTGCATGGAAACCAGCATGGAATTCCGGGATTTATCCCTTTGATTTTTCCTTGATTTTTCCTTTGATTTTTCCTTGATTTTTCCAGATTTTTCCATATTTTTCCATGATTTTCCCTCCTTTCCGGGGTTGCCTTTTCCCGCTTCCCATTTTTCGTTTTTCTCCCCGTTTTTTCCTCTCTTTTTGGCCAAATCCAAACTCTCCAATCCCAAAATTCCGGAGCCGGGATCCGGCTCGGCCTCGCCGTTGGGTTTTCCGTCTTTTTCCCGCGCGGATTTTCCCGTTTTTTTTTCCCCCAAATCCTCTTTGTCCTTCCGAGCTCGGGGGTTCCGGGGCGGGAAAACCGCGGGATCCCCTGGAATTCCAGGATTTCGGGGCCGGGAAGCCCAAAACCGTTGGGTTCCTTGGGATCCGTTGAGTTTCTTGGGATCCGTTGGGTTCCTTGGGATCCGTTGAGTTCCTTGGGATCCGTTGGGTTCCGTTGAGCTCCGTTGGGTTCCGTTGGATTCCATGGAGTTCCATTGGGATCCGTTGAGTTCCTTGGGATCCGTTGGGTTCCATTGAGCTCCGTTGGGTTCCGTTGGATTCCATGGAGTTCCATTGGGATCCGTTGAGTTCCTTGGGATCCGTTGAGTTCCGTTGAGCTCCGTTGGGTTCCGTTGGGTTCCCTGGAATTCCTTGACTCGTGTTGAGCTCCGTTGGGTCCCGTTGGATCCTCTTGGGTTCCATGGAATTCCTTGAATCCCGTTGGGTTCCGTTGAGCCTCCGTTGGGTTCCGTTGGATTCCGTGGAGTTCCATTGGGATCCATTGGGTTCTGTTGGGTTTCCTTGGGTTTCCTTGGATTCCATGGAGTTCCATTGGGATCCTTTGGGTTCCGTTGAGCTCCGTTGGGTTCCGTTGGATTCCATGGAATTCCGTTGGGTTCCATTGGATTCCCTGGAATTCCTTGACTCGTGTCGAGCTCCGTTGGGTCCCGTTGGATCCTCTTGGGTTCCGTGGAATTCCTTGAATCCCGTTGGGTTCCGTTGAGCTCCGTTGGGTTCCGTTGGATTCCGTGGAATTCCGTTGGGTTCCATTGGGTTCCCTGGAATTCCTTGACTCATGTCGAGCTCCGTTGGGTCCCGTTGGGTCCTCTTGGGTTCCATGGAATTCCTTGAATCCCGTTGGGTTCCGTTGAGTTCCAGTGGGATCCATTGAGTTCCGTTGGGCGTTGTTGGGTCCCGTTGGGTTCTGTTGGGCTCCGTTGGGTTTCCTTGGATTCCGTGGAGTTCCATTGGGATCCTTTGGGTTCCGTTGAGCTCCGTTGGGTTTCCTTGGATTCCGTGGAGTTCCATTGGGATCCTTTGGGTTCCGTTGAGCTCCATTGGGTCCTCTTGGGTTCCGTGGAGTTCTTTGAATCCCGTTGGTTTCCGTTGGGTTCCGTTGAGTCCCAGTGGGATCCATTGAGTTCCGTTGGGCGTTGTTGGGTCCCGTTGGGTTCTGTTGGGTTCCGTTGGGTTCAGTTGAGCTCCACTGGGTTCCCCGGAGTTCCGTTGGATTCCATTGGATCCCATTGAGTTCCATTGGGTTCCGTTGGGTTCCGTTGAATCCCATTGGGCTCTGTTGGGTTCCAGTGGATTCTGTTGGGTTCCATTGGATCCCATTGACTCCCATTGAATCCCATTGGGTTCCGTTGACTCCCATTGAGTTCCATTGGGTCCCATTGACTCCCATTGAATCCCATTGGGTCCCGTTGGGTTCCATTGAGTCCCATTGGGTTCCATTGAGTCCCATTGGGTCCCATTCGGTTCCATTGGATCCCATTGAATCCCATTGGGTTCCATTGAGTCCCATTGAGTCCCATTGGGTCCCATTGGGTTCCATTGAGTCCCATTCGGTTCCATTGGATCCCATTGAATCCCATTGAGTCCCATTGGATCCCATTGGGTTCCATTGACTCCCACTGGGCTCCGTTGAGCTCCACTGACTCCCCCTACTCCCCGTCTCCCCCCCCGAATTCCCGTCTGACGCCGCCCCCGCTCCCGTTGCCGCAGCTCCACGGGCAGGAGGCCGCGGGGAACCCGCTGAGCGCCGAGCCGAGCCAGCCGCCGGCCAGCGTGGACCTGGACTTCCTGGAGGATGACATCCTGGGCTCTCCGGGCGGCGCCGGCGCGGGCGCCGAGCAGCCGTGCGACATCCTCCAGCAGAGCCTGCAGGAGGCCAACATCACCGAGCAGACGCTGGAGGCCGAGGCCGAGCTGGACCTGGGCTCCTTCCAGCTGCCGGCGCTGCAGCCGGTGGTGCAGGCGGCCGAGGGCGCGCCGCAGATCTTCTCGGGCGGCGCCGACCTGCTGGGGCTGCAGCCGCCGGCCGTGCTGGCGCCGCAGGCCCTGGTGCAGCCGCCGGACGTGGTCAACAAGGCCATCAGCGTGCAGCCCTTCCTGCAGCAGGTGGGGCTGGGCAACGTCACCATCCAACCGCTGCCCAACCTGCCCGGGCTGCCCAACGGGAGCCCCGGCGGCGCCGCGCTGGGGCTGGGCCCCATCCAGGTGGTGGGGCAGCAGGTGATGGCCATCAACCAACCGGCGGCGCAGCAGCTCTTGGCCAAGCCGGCGCCGGTGGCGGCCGTGGGCGGTTACATCGCGCAGCCCGAGGCGGGCGCGGCGCAGGGCGCGGGGTTGGTCATCCAGAAGAGCCTGCCGGCCGCGGCCACCACCACGCTCAACGGCAGCTCGGTGTTCGGCGGCGTCTCGGCGGCGTCGGCGCAGCCGCTCACCGTCACCTCCGGGCTGGGCGGCTCCTTGGTGCCGGCGCCCAACGTCATCATCCACCGCACGCCGACGCCCATCCAGCCCAAGCCCGCCGGCGTGCTGCAGCAGAAGCTCTACCAGATCACGCCCAAGCCCTTCGCGCCCGGCGGGGCGCTGGCGCTGCCCGGCGACGCGCCGGCCAAGACGCAGCAGAACTTGACCTTCATGGCCGGCAAGGCCGCGCCCAACGTGGTGCTGCAAGGCTTCCCGCCCAACGTCTTCAAGCCGCCGCCGCCGCAGCCGCCGGCGCTGGGCAAATCCATGAGCGTGCACGTGCTCAACCAGGGCGGCTCCATCGTCATCCCGGCGCAGCCCTTCCAGGGCCAGAACCAATTCCTGCTGCCGGGCCAGCTGGCCGGCGCCTCGGCCGTGCCGCTGCCGCAGCCGCTCTCGGCGCTGCCGGCCAACGTGGGCGGGCAGCTGCTGCCGGGAGCCGGCCAAGCTCACATCATCGCCGGGCAAGGCGCCGGCGCGCAGCTCCTGGCCAACCCCGCGCTGCCGGCGCAGCTGCTCAACCAGAACCTGGCGGGGCAGCTCAACCTGGGCCCGGTGCTGGCGTCGCCGGGCGCGGCGGGCACGGCGCACATCCTGTCGGCCGCGCCCATCCAGCTGCAGCCGGGCCAGGTGGCGCCGCCGGCGCTCTTCCAGATGCCGGTGTCGCTGGCCGGCACCTTGCCCAGCCCCGGCTCGGCCGCGCCGGCGCCCACCGTCATCCAGGGCGTGACGTTGGCCAGCCCGGTGGCCATGCTCAACGCCGGCGACGGCATCGGCGCCGCCGCCGCAACCGCCGCCGTCGGGATCCAGGCGGCGAGCGCCGGGAGCCCCAACGGAGGCGCCGAGCCCGGCTCCGGGGCCGCGGCGCCGGCTCCGGCGGCTCCGATGGCGGCCGGGAGCGCCCAGCCCAGCCCCGGAATCGCCGGGAGCCCGGAGAAGATCCTGCTGGGAGGAGCCGCGCCCGTGCTGGGCCAGGAGAGCGTGCCCATGTTCCTGCAGCAGGTGAGGGGCGGGATTTGGGGATTGGGGTGGGATTTGGGGATATTTGGGATGGGATTTGGGGATTGGGGTGGGATTTGGGGATATTTGGGATGGGATTTGGGGATATTTGGGATGGGATTGGGGATATTTGGGATGGATGGGATTCGAGGATTCCCAAGATTTGGGGATTGCCAGGATTTGGGGATTTCAGAGATTCTCAAGATTTGGGGATTCCCAAGGTTTGGGGATTTCTGGGAATAGGGGATTCCCAGCATTTGGGGATTTCCAGGATTTGGGGATTCCCAAGATTTGGGGATTGCTGGGAGTTGGGGATTGGCGGGATTTGGGGATTCCCAAGGTTTGGGGATGGCCGGGGTTTGGGGTTTTCTGGGAGTTGAGGTTTCCCGGGATTTAGGGGTTTCTGGGATTCGGGGATTGCCAGGATTTGGGGATTCCCAAGATTTGGGGATATTTGGGATTCTTGGATTCCCAGCATTTGGGGATTTCCCAACATTTGGGGATTCCCAGGATTTGAGGATTGCCGGAGTTTGGGGGTTCCTGGGATTTGGGATTCCCAGGATTCCCAGCATTCAGGGATTCCCAATGGATTTGGGGAATTCCCAAGATTTGGGGATTTCTGGGATTTGGGGATTCCCAGCATTTGGGGATTCCCAAGATTTGGAGATTTCTGGGATTCGGGGATTCCCAAGATTTGGAGATTCCCAGGATTCAGCGATTCCTGGGATCCGGGGGTTCCCGGTATTGGGGGCAGGGAAAACAGAACTCCAAGGGCAGAAAATTGGGAATCCAAGGGCGGAAAACTGGGAATCCAAGGGCACAAAACAGGGATCCACCAACGGAAAACCGGGATCCAGCAGCAGAAAATCGGGATCCAGCAGCAGCAATCCGGGCTCTGGCATCGGATCCATCCAATCCCGCTGGATCCAAACCCCCGGGGCACGGGAATCTCCCGGAATTCCAACCCCCCCCCGCCCCCCCCCGCCTCCCAGGCCCCAAATCCGGGATTTTTTCCCGAAATTCCCTCTTCCCACCCCGTTTTCCGGCTGCTCCCGCTCGCTTGGCGCTCACTAACCCCGACCGCTGCCGCTGCTGCCGCTGCTCTGGCGCATCCCAAAATCCCCGGAATTCGCCCCAAAATCCCTGGAATTCGCCCCAAACCCCCCTCGGGAATTCGGGAAGCGAAGGTCGGATCTTTCCTGGAATGGGGGGGGAAAAAATTCCAGGAATGGGGAATTTTTTGGGGGGAAAGACGGGAATTGGATTTTCCCCCCCCCACCCCGATTTTTGGTGTCGGAATTCCGGCTTGGAGCCGCGTCCCAAAATCCCCGGAATTCACCCCAAAATCCCTGGAATTCGCCCCAAAACCCCCTGGAAATTCAGGAAGAGAAGGTCGGATCTTTCCCGGAACGGGGGGAAAAATTCCAGGATTTTTTTTTTTTTGGGAGGAGAAGGAAAAAAAAACGGGAATTGGATTTTCCCCCCCCTCCCCAATTTTTGGTGTCGGAATTCCGGCGGAATTCCGGCTTGGAGCCGCATCCCAAAATCCCCGGAATTCGCCCCAAAACCCCCCGGAAATTCGGGAAGAGAAGGTCGGATCTTTCCTGGAATGGGGGGGAAAAAATTCCAGGAATTGGGAAATTTTTTTTGGGATGGGTGGAAAAAACGGGAATTGGATTTTCCCCCCCCCCATCCCTATTTTTGGTGTCAGAATTCCGGCCCGGAGCCGCTTCGGGAACGCTCGGATTTGGGATCCTCCGGGGGATTTTCCTCCCGGAATCCTCCGGGAATGGGAGTTCGGGAATCCCTGGAGTTGGATTTCCCGGGATTTTCCGCTTTGGGAATCCCCAGGTGGATTTCCCGGAGTTTTTCCCTGTTCCTACATCCCAAAAAAAAGCTTGGAAAAGCAAATTTTGGGATTGGGATTTTGGGGGGGGGAGGGTCCAGGTCTTTTCCAGGATCGTTTATCCCGGGATATTCCCCTCCTGGGCCATTCCCAGATGGATTTTCCTTGGTTTTTTTCCCTTTTCCTCCCTCCCCAGAGCGCTGGAAAAGGCGGATTTGGGATTTTGGGAATTGGGGGGTGGGGGGGGGGGGGTCCAAACTCTTCCCAGGGTTGTTTTTCCCGGGATATTCCACTCCTGGAATTCCCCTTTGGGAATGCGGAGGCGGATCCTGCCTCGGCTTCCCCTCCCCCACCTCCCAGAGCTCCTCAAAAAAAGCGGATTTGGGACCGAGCCGGGATTTTGGGCGGGATCCACTCCCTTTTCCAGGCCGATTTTTCCCCTGGGAATTCCTGGGTTTTTTCCCCTGGGAATTCCCATTTCTTTTCCCTGGGAATTCCCATTTTTTTCCCCCAGGAATTCCTGGGTTTTTCCTCCGGGAATTCCCGGTTTTTTTCCCCTGGGAATTCCTGGGTTTTTCCCCAAGAATTCCTGGTTTTTCCCCAAGAATTCCTTGTTTTTTTCCCTGAGAATTCCCATTTTTTTTCCCCGGGAATTCCCACTTTTTTCCCCGGGAATTCCCGTTTTTTTTTCCCCGGGAATTCCTGGGTTTTTCCCCAGGAATTCCCGGTTTTTTCCCTGGGAATTCCCAGTTTTTTC
>JAVTVJ010006279.1:0-11708 GCA_034509425.1 Eopsaltria australis
CAGGCCTGTGCCCACCGCTACACGCGGATGCTGTGGTCACTCCCTGAGCTGTCCCCTGTCCCTGAGCTGTCCCCTGTCCCTGTCGCTGTCCCTGAGCTGTCCCCTGTCCCTGTCGCTGTCCCTGAGCTGTCCCTGTCGCTGTCCCCAGGCGTGTGCCCACCGCTACCCGCGGGTGCTGTGGGTGGTCCCTGAGCTGTCCCCTGTCCCTGAGCTGTCCCTGAGCTGTCCCCTGTCCCTGTCCCTGTCCCCTGTCCCTGTCGCTGTCCCTGAGCTGTCCCTGTCGCTGTCCCCAGGCCTGTGCCCACCGCTACACGCGGGTGCTGTGGTCACTCCCTGAGCTGTCCCCTGTCCCTGAGCTGTCCCTGAGCTGTCCCCTGTCCCTGTCCCTGTCCCCTGTCCCTGTCGCTGTCCCCAGGCCTGTGCCCACCGCTACACGCGGGTGCTGTGGTCGGGGGCCGAGGCGCAGCGCCGCATGGTCGGCCGCTGCTTCGTGCGCGGCAATGACCTGCGGCTGGACCTGGGGGACGAGTGGCAGACGTACCACAACGAGATGTGCAACGCCAACACCGACACCGACGAGAGCGGCATGTGCCAGATGGGCGCCAGCGCCGGCTTCAGCGCCAACATCACCTTCTTCGGGGCGCCCGGCGCCTACAACTGGCAGGGTGAGGGGCTGGGGGGGACAGGGGGGGACCTGTCGCCCCTGGGGTCACCAGGGGTCTCTGGGTGCCCTTTATCAGGGGGTCCCTTCAATTTTGGGGGGGTCTGGGGGGGACACTCACCACCCCCAGGGTCACCAGACCTCTCTGGGCGCCACTTTTTTGGGTGTTCCCCTCACTTTTGGGGGGTCTGGGGGGAACCTGTCATCCCTGGGGTCATCAGGGGTCTCTGGGCACTCCTCTATTGGGGGGTCCCTTAGTCTTTGGGGGGACCTGCCAGCCCTGGGGTCACCAGGCACCCCTTTACTCTGGGTTCCCCTCACTTTTGGGGGGACCTGCCACCCCCAGGGTCACCAGGGGTCTCTGGGCACCCCTCTATTGGGGGGTCCCCTCACTTTTGGGGGGTCTGGGGGGGATCTGCCACTCCTGGGTTCACCAGGTGTCTCTGGACACCCCTTTCCTGTGGGTTCCCTTTGTCTTTGGGGGGCATTTGCCACCCCCAGGGTCACCAGGGGTCTCTGGACGCCCCTTTTTTGGGAGTTCCCTTCACTTTTGGGGGGTCTGGGGGGGACCTGCCATCCCTTGGGTCACTGGGCACCCCTTTCCTGTGGGTTCCCCTCACTTTTGGGGTCACTCCCTCACCCCCATGGACACCCCCACCCCGAGGTCGTCATCCCCCCCCCCCCCAAGCCGTGGGGCTGAGCCCCCTCCCCACAATTCCAGGCACGGGTTACCTGCTCCAGAGGGAGATGTGGGAGCTGCACGACTTCTTCTACCCCAACAGGAGGATCGGCAACACCTACATAGGTGGGGGGGACCCCCGGGGGGATTTGGGGGTGAGGGGGAGGAGCTTTGGGGGCTGGGGGTTCCGGGCGTGGATTTTAAAGGCGCTGGGGACACTTAGGGACACTTGGGAGCACTTAGGGACACTTAGGGACACTTGGGAGCACTTAGGGACACTTGGGGACACTTGGGAGCACTTAGGGACACTTAGGGACACTTAGGGAGGGTGTGAGCGGTTCCCAGAGATACCCGGGGGGGCTGGAGGGGCGCAGGGCAGGGTTTATGGGGTGCGGGGATCTCGGGGGTCTCGGGGGGTTATGGGGGTCTGGGGGTCTCAGCGGGGTGAATATGAAGGGAGTCCCGGGGCGGGAGGGGTTAATGGGGTGCAGGGATATCGGGGGGCTCAGGGTGGGTTTGGGTCTCAGGGGGCTCAGGGGGGGATATGAGGGGTCCCGGGGGGCTCAGGAGCGACACGAAGTGATCTCGGGCGTCTCAGGGGGATTCAGGGGGGAATTATGGGGGTCCCGGGGGTCTCAGGAGGGACACGAGGTGATCCCGGGGGTCTCTCCTGCAGGGAACGCGGCCGAGGTGGGCAGCGCGGTGCTGCAGCGGGGTGCGGGGGTCTGGGGATCTCGGGGGTTCCAGGGGGGATTATGGGGGTCCCGGGGTCTCAGGGGGACCAACGAGGTGATCCGGGGGTCTCTCACCCGCAGGTACGCGGCCGAGGTGGGCAGCGCGTGCTGCAGCGGGACGCGGGGCGTCTCGGGGGTCTCAGGGTGGGTTATGGGGGGTATGGGGGTCTCGGGGGTCCTCATCGGGTTGTGGTTATGGGGGGGTTATGGGGTTCTCGGGGTTTCAGGGGGGTTATGGGGTCCCGGGGGTCTCTCCCGCAGGGTAAGCGGCCGAGGTGGGCAGCGCCGTGCTGCAAGCGGGGTGCGGGGGTGCGAGGGTCCCAGGGTGGGTTATGGGGGGGTTATGGGGGTCTCGGGGGTCCCTCCCTGACTCGGGGGTCTCTCCCGCAGGGTACGCGGCCGAGGTGGGCAGCGCGGTGCTGCAGCGGGGTGCGGGGATCTCGGGGGTCTCAGGGTGGGTTATGGGGGTCTCGGGGGTCCCTCCCTGACTCGGGGGTCTCTCCCGCAGGGTACGCGGCCGAGGTGGGCAGCGCGGTGCTGCAGCGGGACGCGGTGACGCTGGTGGCCGGAGCGCCGCGGTTCGGGCACAGCGGGGCCGTGCTGCTGCTGAGCCGGGGGGCGCGGCAGACGCTGCAGCGGAGCCTCCTCCTCCCCGGGCCGCAGGTCGGCTCCTACTTCGGCAGCGCCCTCGCCCTGGCCGACCTCAACAGCGACGGGTGAGGGGCTGCGACCCCCGCCTGCCGGGGACGGGGCTGGGGTGCGGCTGCCGGCGGGTCCCGGGGGTGGGGGGCTCACCTGGGGCTCACCTGGGGCTCACCTGGGCTGGGATCCCAAAGTTTCCAGGGATGGGGACTCACCTGGGGCTCACCTGGGCTGGGAACCCAAAGTTCCTGGGGATGGGGAACTCACCTGGGGCTCACCTGGGGCTCACCTGGGGCTCACCTGGGGCTCACCTGGGCTGGGAGCCCAAAGTTTCCAGGGATGGGGAGCTCACCTGGGGCTCACCTGGGGCTCACCTGGGCTGGGAACCCAAAGCTCCCAGGGATGGGGAACTCACCTGGGGCTCACCTGGGGCTCACCTGAGGCTCGCCTGGGCTGGGAGCCCAAAGTTCCCAGGGGTTGGGGTCTCACCTGGAGCATCCCGCAGCTCCCCTGGGATCTCTGTGGTTCCCAGCTCTGGGGTGAGGTTTTTGGGCTGTCACCTCTCACAACTCTGAGGTGACTTTTTTAGGGTTGTCACCTCTCACAGCTCTGGGCTGAGGAGGTTTTTGGGGTTGTCACCTTTTCACAGTTCTGGAGTGACGTTTTTTAGGGTTGTCACCTTCTCACAACTATGGTGTGACATTTTTTAGGGTTGTCACCTCTCACAGCTCCGGGATGAGGAGGTTTTTGTGGGTGTCACCTCTCACATTTCTGGCGTGACAGTTTTTTGGGGTTGTCACCTCTCACAACTCTAGGGTGACGTTTTTTAGGGTTGTCACCTCTCACAGCTCCGGGATGAGGGAGGTTTTTATGGTGTCACCTCTCACAACCCTGGGCTGGGGACATTTTTTTGGGGTTGTCACCTCTCACAACTCTTGGCTGGGGAGGTTTTTGTGGGTGTCACCTCTCACAACTCTGGTGTGACATTTTTTGGAGCTGTCCCCTCCTCACATCTCCGGGTGTGTCCCCACCCCTCACGACGTCCCCGTCCCCATCCCTGAGCTGGCCGCTGTCCCCGCAGGTGGCAGGACCTGCTGGTGGGAGCCCCCTACTACTTCGAGCGGAAGCAGGAGGTGGGGGGCGCGGTGTTCGTGTACATGAACGAGGCCGGGGGCTTCCAGCAGCGCCCCAGCCTGGTCCTCACCGGCCCCAGCTCCTCCGGCTTCGGCTTCGCCCTGGCCGCCATCGGCGACGTCAACCAGGACGGATTCCAGGGTGGGCAACCCCGAAAATCCGGGGGGGTTTGATTTTTGGGGGGGTGGTGGGGAGAGGAGGGGGTGTGGGGGTCTCTGGAGGGGTTTGGGGTGAAGGGGAGGAGGTGGGGGAGAGGTTGGAGGTTGTGGTTGTTCTGGTTTTCCTTTCCTTCCTTCCTTCCTTCCTTCCTTCCTGAATTTCTTCCTGAATTCCTTCCTGAATTCCTGAATTTCTTCCTGAATTTCTTCCGGAATTTCTTCTGGAATTCCTTCCTGATTTCCTGATTTCCTGATTTCCTGAATTCCTTCCTGAATTCCTGAATTACTTCCAGAATTCCTTCCTGATTTCCTGAATTCCTTCCTGAATTCCTGAATTACTTCCAGAATTCCTTCCTGTATTCCTGAATTCCTTCCTGAATTCTTGAATTCCTTCCTGAGTTCCTTCCAGAATTCCTCCCTTCCTTCCAGAATCCCTCCCTCCCTCCCGTGCTGAGTTTTTGGGGTCTCACAGCAAAGGGGGGACCCAGACATGACCAGAGGCCGGAGTTTGGGGTCCCGGGGGGGTCCTGGGGGGCTGACCCCGCTCTTGTCCCCCCAGACATCGCCGTGGGGGCTCCTTTCGAGGGGCCGGGCAAGGTCTACATCTACCACAGCAGCGCCGAGGGGCTGCGGCCCCGGCCCCGGCAGGTAACGGCCCCGGGGACAGCGGGGACACGGCCGGGGTCCCCTGGGGGGTCAGGGTCCCTTGGGGGGGTCGGGGTTTGGATCCTCACTGGGATCCAGTCAGGGCTCTGGATTCCTCACTGGGTTCCAGTCGGGGGCTCTGGATTCCTCACTGGGATCCAGTCGGGGGCTCTGGATTCCTCACTGGGATCCAGTCAGGGCTCTGGATCTCTCGCTGGGATCCAGTCAGGGCTCTGGATTCCTCACTGGGTTCCGGTCAGGGTTCTGGATCCACCAGGGTTTCAGGATCTGGAGCCATCATTGGGTGTTCAGGGTTCAGGATCCTCCAGGGTTTCAGGGCTCTGGATCCCTCAGGGGGTTTTGGGCTCTGGATCCATCAGCGTTTTTGGGTCTGGATCATTCAGGGGGTGTCCAGGGCTCTGGATTCCTCACTGGGATCCAGTCAGGGCTCCAGATCCCTCTCCAGGGTGTCAGGGCTCTGGATTCACCAGGGCTTTGGGGTCTGGAACACTCAGGGGGTGTCCAGGGCTCTGGATTTCTCGCTGGGATCCACTCAGGGCTCTGGATTCCTCACTGGGATCTGGTCAGGGCTCTGGATTCCTCACTGGGATCCACTCAGGGCTCTGGATCTCTCACTGGGATGCAGTCAGGGCTCCAGATCCCTCTCCAGGGTTTCAGGGCTCTGGATCCACCAGGATTTCAGGACCTGGATCCCTCCAGGGGTTTCAGGACCCCCCCAGCACCCCCCCCTCCAGGCTGGGATGCCCTGTGTCCCTCCCCAGCCCCCCGGGGTGACGGGCACTGGGTGAGACCCCCCTGTCCCCCCAATCCCAGGTGATCAGCGGCTCCGAGCTGGGCCCCAGCACCATCCAAACCTTCGGCTACTCCCTGAGCGGGGGCCTGGACATGGACGGCAATTCCTACCCAGACCTGCTGGTGGGCAGCCTGAGCGAGAGGATTGTCCTGCTCAGGTACGGACGTGGGGACAGGGGACAGGGGACAGCTGTCCTGCCACCCCCAGGGTGGGCACAGAGCAGGGGCGAGGGGGCTCAGCCGACCCCGATCCCTGCCCAGAGCCCGTCCCGTGATCAACATCCTGGACAAGACCTTCACGGTGACGCCCGGCAAGGTGGACCCCGCGCAGTGCACGCCCAAGTCCTGGTGAGCCCGCGGTGTCCCCGGTGTCCCCAATGTCCCCGTGGCTGCTGGTGGCACCCCCGGGCTCGGCTCACGGCCCCGTTGTCCCCGCAGCATGACGGTGACGCTGTGCTTCTCCTACAACCAGAGCGCGGGGGACCCCAAGTACAAGGAGAGGATCAGTGAGTGGGGGGTTTGGGGGTTCTGGGGACATGGGGACACGGGGACACGGTGTTGGACACGCTGTGCTGTCCCCCAGCCCTGCAGTACACGCTGGAGGCTGACAAGGACCGGCACCCGCCCCGGGTCAGGTTCGCGGGGTCCCAGTCGGCCGCCTACAGCGGGACCTTCTCCATGCCCGACACGCGCTGCCAGGCCCGGGAGCTGCTGCTGCTGGTGAGGGAGCTTCCCTCCGTCCTGCCGCCCCTGGATCCATCCATGGATCCATGGATCCATCCTCCCTTCCTTCCTTCCCTCCTTCCCTCCGTCCTGCCGCCCCTGGATCCATCCATGGATCCATGGATCTATCCATGGATCAATCCATCCATCCATGGATCCATCCATCATCCATCATCCATCATCCATCATCCATCATCCATCCATCCATCCATCCATCCATCCATCCATCCATCATCCATCCATCCATCCATCCATCCATCATCCATCCATCCATCCATCCATCCATCATCCATCCATCCATCCATCCATCCATCATCCATCCATCCATCCATCCATCCATCCATCCCTACCTTCCTTCCTTCCCTCCGTCCTGCCATCCCTGAATCCATCCATGGATCCATCCTTTCCTTCCTTCCTTCCTTCCTTCCTTCCTTCCTTCCTTCCTTCCTTCCTTCCTTCCTTCCTTCCTTCCTTCCTTCCTTCCTTCCTTCCTTCCTTCCTTCCTTCCTTCCTCCTTCCTTCCCTCCTTCCCTCCTTCCCTCCTTCCCTCCTTCCCTCCTTCCCTCCGTCTTGCCATCCCTGAATCCATCCGTGGATCCATGGATCAATGCATCCATGGATCCATCCCTCCCTCCATTCATAGATCCATCCATCCGTCCATCCCTAAATCCATCCATCCATGGATCCATCCATGGATCCATCCATCCATCCCTCCATGGATCAATCCATCCATCCATCCATCCCTCCATCCATCCATCCATCCATCCATGGATCCATCCATGGATCCATCCCTCCATCCATGGATCCATCCCTCCATCCCTCCCTCCATCCCTGTGGTCAGTCTGTGTGGTCTCCCAGTGACCTGTGGGCAGCCAAGTCTGTCCCCAGCCGTGTCTGGAGCCGAGTTTGGGGGTCCAGGGCGGGATCTGTGCGTGATTCCCACCCCCCCTTTGTCCCACAGGACAATGTCCGGGACAAGCTGCACCCCATCGTGCTCTCCATGAACTACTCGCTGCTGGAAAGGCCCAGAACCTTCCAGCTGGGCCCCCACTCCCTGGACGCCTTCCCCGTCCTCAACCAGGACCAATCCCACGAGAACGAGACCAAGGTGTGCCAGGTGTGGGTGTGGGGACACTCCGGGGTGCCCCGGGTGTCACAGGGACTCACGGGGACGTCCCTGTCCCCGCAGATCGAGTTCCAGAAGGAATGTGGCTCCGACAACCAGTGCTACAGCAACCTCCAGCTGCAGAGCAGCTTCGTCACCGAGCAGAACCAACCCCTGCCCAGGTGACAGCGGTGTCCCCCACCCTCCCCAAAGTGTCCCTGTCCCCCCGGGGGGGGTGGCTGACCCCGCTGTCCGCGCTCAGGGTGAACGGGACGCAGGTGCTGCAGTACAGCCGGGACGTGCGGAAGCTGCACCTGAGCATCAACATCACCAACGCGCCCAGCACGCCCTGGAACGGCGAGGACGCGCACGAGGCGCTGCTGAACGTCACCGTGCCACCCAGCCTGCTGCCCTCCTCCGTCCGACCGGTACTGGGGACACCCTGGGGCCCCGCCGGGAGCCAGCGGGGCTCGGCCGCGGTGTCCCTGACCCTCTCGCCCTCGCCAGAGCGGAGCCTGCACCTTCGGGGACACGGTGCTGTGCGAGCTGGGAAACCCCTTCAAGAGGAACCAGAGGGTGAGCGCTCCCCCCGAGCCGCCCCCCGGCCCGTCCTGGGGGGGCTCAGCGTGGCGGGGGGGGTCCGGCTGAGTCCTGTCCCCCCCGGTGTGTGCAGGCAGAGCTGACCATCACCTTCGAGGCCATCGGGATCATGCTGGACACGCGGGAGGTGGCGGTGTGGCTGGACCTGTCCACGTGAGTGGGAGGGGGCAGGGCCGGGGTGGGGGAGGTGCTGTGGGATGGGGGAGGTGCTGTGGGATCGGGGAGAGGCCGATCCCGGAGTCCGATCCCGGTGTTCAATCCCGGAGTCCAATCCCGGAGTCCGATCCCGGTGCCCACTCCCGGTGTTCAATCCCGGTGTCCGATCCCGGTGTCCGATCCCGGTGTCCGATCCCGGTGCCCGATCCCGGTGCCCGATCCCGGTGTCCGATCCCGGTGCCCGATCCCGGTTTCCCGGCAGGCAGAGCACGCAGGACGATCTGCAGCCCGTGCTGGCCAAGCTGCTGGTGGATTACAGCATCCAGTCCTCGCTGAGCATGTGAGTGTCCCCTCCATCCCCTGTGTGTCCCCTCCTCTCCCTCTGTGTCCCCTCCATCCCCTCTGTGTCCCCTCCTCTCCCTCTGTGTCCCCTCCATCCCCTCTGTGTCCCCTCCTCTCCCTCTGTGTCCCCTCCATTCTCCCCACTCGAGTCCGGCCGTGTCACCCCTCCCGTGTCCCAGGAACGGGACAGGACTGGGATGTCCCCTGTGTCCCTCACGCCATTCCCGTCCCCCCATCCCGTTCCCAGAGCCTCATCCCACATCCAGTCCTACTTCAGCGGGGCCGTGGTGGGCGAGTCGGCCATGAAACAGGAGCAGGACGTGGGCAGCCCCCTCACCTTCGACTTCCAGGTGAGCTGAGCGCGGCCGGGGCCTGACGGAGGCGGATTTGGGAACGCGGGAGGGAGGGAGGAGGATTTGGGAATGCGGGAGGCGGATTTGGGGATACGGGAGGGAGGGAGGGAGGTGGATTTGGGAATGCGGGAGGTGGATTTGGGAATGCGGGAGGGAGGAAGGGAGGCGGATTTGGGAATTCGGGAAGGAGAGAGGAGGATATGGGAATGTGGGAGGGACGGAGGCAGATTCGGGAATGCAGGAGGCGGATTTGGGAATGCCGGCCTCCACCTCCCGCCCCGCCCCGCCCCGCAGGTGACCACCAAAGGCGAGTCCCTGGGCACGCTGGGGACAATCCTGCTGGGCTTCGAGTGGCCCTACGAGATCCCCAACGGCAAATGGCTCCTGTACCCCACCGAGATCCTGGTGAACGGCAACGACACGTGCCACCCCCCCGGCGGCGTCATCAACCCCCTGAACCTCACCGTGAGTGCCCCGCTCCCCGCGGGGCCGTGTCCCTGCCCCACCGCGGGGGTCCCCCGGCCCCCCGGCTCTGACGGGGCTCGTGTCGCCGCTCAGCTCCTGCAGGACCACGCTCCGTCCCGGCGGAGGCGGGAGCTGGAGCCCCCCGAGCCGGGGGAGCCCGCGGTCACTTTGGCCACCGGCCGGCGCCCGAGGTCCGAGGCGGCGCTGGTGAGTGCGGGGGGGTGAGGGGTCACTGTCCCCGCTGTTCCCTGGCGCTTTGGGTCCCCCCTGACCCTGTCCCGGTGTCCCCCAGAGCTGCTCGGCGGGCACGGCGCGCTGCGTGTGGTTCGAGTGTCCCCTGCGGCACACGGAGCTCCCGTCCAGCTTCAGCCTCCGCGCCCGCGTCTGGAACAGCACCTTCATCGAGGTCAGTGCCGGCGCTGCGGGCCGGCCCAGCCCTTGGGCTGGGGCTAAACCGGGCCCTGAGTCTGCCGGGGCTCGGCTCTGGAGGTGGCACCCACCGCTGTGTGTCCCCGTTGTCGCCTGTGTCCCTCCTCCGTCCGTGTGTCCTCATCATCATCCGTGTCCCCATCATCATCCGCGTCCTCCTCCTCCTCCCTCATCCATGTCCTGCCACCCGCGTGTCCCTCTGCACCATCCCTGTGTCCCTGTCCCTCACCCGTGTCCCCCTCGCCGTGTCCCCAGGAGTTCCGGGACTTTGACCGGGTGAAGGTGACGGGCACGGCCACGCTGTTCCTGCGCTCTCAGGTGCCCACCATCACCATGAGGAACCACACGGTGCGGGTGAGGCACGCCAGAGCCCCTCACTGGGGCAAACTGGGCCGGCACTGGGGCCGCCGGAGCTGCGGGCCCCAACGCGGCTCCTGCCACCCCCGCAGTTCTCGGTGGACGTGGACTCGGAGCTGCAGGAGGAGCAGCCGGCCGAGATCGCGCTCTGGCTGGTGCTGGTGTCGGTGGCAGCCGGGCTGCTGCTGCTGGGGCTCATCATCCTCCTCCTCTGGAAGGTGAGGGGGGTCCCAAATCCCCTTTCCCGGGAGGAGGGGGTGCAGGAGCCGCGCTGGGACCTGGCGGGCTCGTGTCACCCGTGGCTGTCCCCTCCCTGCCGGGAGAGGGGTGCGAGGGACTCGCTGCTGGAAGATTGTCCCCTCCCAGCTGGAAGATTGTCCCTCCCAGCTGGAAGATTGTCCCCTCCCAGCTGGAAGATTGTCCCTCCCAGCTGGAAGATTGTCCCTCCCAGCTGGAAGGTGCCCCCTGAGGGTGGCCCCCAGGAGGGATGTGCCCCCCCCGGGAGGAAGATTCCCGGCTGGAGAGGGATGAGGAAGAGGAGCAGTGACATTCCCAGCGTGTTTTCAGGATTTTTGGGATGTGCACCCGAAGCGGGGCTGGACGGTGGCACCTCCTTCCCTGCGGCTGCGCTGCAGGGACTGGGGGACCCCCACAGCACCCTGGGGACACCCCCAGCCCCTTGGGGACACCGCCAGCCCCTTGGGGACACCCCCAGCTTCTTTTAGCCCCGCCTTTTACCCAGGAAGGGGTCGCTGGGTCTGCAGGACCCCCCCACCCCGCAGCATCCCGGGGATGCCCTGGGGGGCCGCACCCTGCCGGGGGGTGCCCAGGACCCTTCCACAGCCGCTGTCCCCAACCCCCTGACCCTGTCCCCTTCCCTGCAGTGCGGGTTCTTCCGGCGGGCCAACACCCGGGCCATGTACGAGGCCAAGGGGCAGAAGGCGGAGATGAGGATCCAGCCGTCGGAAACCGAGCGGCTCACGGACGACTACTAACGGGGGGCACCCCCCGTGCCCCCCCGGGCGCCGCGGGCCCCGCCTGGTAATGCCCCGTGGGGGCCGGGCTGCGGCGGCATCTTCCTCCTCTTCATCCTCCTCTCCTCTTCCTCTGTCCCGCAGGGTCCCTGCAGGGCTCCGCGGGGTCTCCAGGATCGCTGCTCCCTTTTTTTGCCTCCGCTCTCCGCCGCCTCGGGGGTCTCTCTTCCTTGTCCCCGGCCCTCCCGGGCGCCTCGGTGACGCGCTGTCCTCTCTCTGTCCCCTCTCGCAGTGTGACTTTTTCCAGCGGACCCGCTACTACCGGATCATGCCCAAGTACCACGCGGTGCGGATCCGGCAGGAGCAGCGCTACCAGCCCGGGCGGCTCCTGCCCCGCCGCCGCAAGAAGCTCTGGGTGACCAAGTGGCAGGAGCCGGACAAGTACTACTGACCCCCTGTCCCCCCCCCGGAGCCCTGCCAGGGGGGCTCTGACTTTGCACAACCGCGGCTCCCCCCGTCCCGATCCCCCTGGGACGCGGCCGCCGCCGGCCTTGGCTCCCGCAGCCGCTCCCGGATCTCCCGTGGGGATCCCGCAGCCGCTCCCGGATCTCCCGTGGATCCCGCAGCTTCTCCCGGATCGCTCTTTGGGATCCCGCAGCCTCTCCTGAATCGCCCCGGGAGCTCCTGCAGCCTCTCCCGGATCTCCCGTGGGGATCCCGCAGCCTCTCCCGGCTCTCC
>JAVTVJ010006280.1:0-10886 GCA_034509425.1 Eopsaltria australis
TTTTTGGGTCATTTTTGAGCCGTTTTTGGGTCTAGTTTTCGGACTATTTCTGGTTGATTTTCGGAGAGCTTTTGGGCCCGTATTTGGGTCAATTTTTGAGTCATTTTTGGGCGATTTATGGGCCATTTTGGGGTGATTTTTGGGTCATTTTTTGGTGCTATTTTGGGCCTATTTTTCAGTGATTTATAGGCGGAATTTTGGGTTATTTTACGGCCCATTTTGGCTCATTTTGGAGGCCATTTTTAGGGCCATTTTGGGGCTATTTTTGGGTCAATTTTGGGCCAATTTTTGGGTTATTTTTTGGACCATTTTGGGGGCCTTTTAGGGGCTATTTTTAGGGCCTTTTAGGGTCTATTTTTTGGGCAATTTTTGGGCCATTTTGGGTCATTTTTAGGTCATTTCTTTGGGCTATTTCGAGCCTTGTTTTGGGTCATTTATAGGGGAAATTTTAGATCATTTTATGGCCAATTTTAGTCTTTAGGGCCATTCTTGGGGCCATTTAATAGAGAGACCTATATATAGAGACTATTTTGGGATCATTTTGGGTCATTTTTGTGTTTTATCTTTCCGTCATTTTTGGAGCCATTCTTGCTGGTAATTTTAGGCCATTTTTGTGTCATTTAGGGCACTATTTTTGGGCCATTTTGGGGTGATTTTTAGGGCTTTTTTTGGGTAATTTTTGAGCCATTTTTGGGGCTATTCTGGGCCTATTTTTGGGTCATTTTTAGGGCCATTTTTAGGGCCATTTTCAGAGCCATTTTGGGCCCACTTTTGAGTCATTTTTTGGTCATTTTTAGGGCCAGTTTTGGGTCAATTTGGGGCCATGTTTGGGTCATTTTTGATGCCATTTTGGGGCTATTTTTGGGCCATTTTGGGTCATATATGAGGCTATTTTTGGGTCGTGTTTTGCGCCATTCTTTGGTCAATTTTGAGGCCCATTTAGAGTCAGTTTTTGGCGTGAATTTCATTGGTCATTTTATGGCCAGTTGCTAACCATTTTTACGGCCATTATTTGGGTCATTTTGGATCATAACATGTTAAGGTCTATTTTGGGGGCATTTTTGGGCCAATTTTTGGGTTATTTTTGGACCATTTCTGGGGCCATTTTTTTGTCAATTTTGCGGCCATTTTTGCGGCCATTTTTGGGTCACTTTTGGGCCAATTTTTGGGTCATTTTTGGACCACTTATGGGGCCATTTTTTTGTCAATTTTGGACTATTTTGGGGCCACTATGGGGTTCAATTTTGGGGCCACTCTCGGAGCATTTGGGGCCCATTCTTGGGTCTTTTTTGGGCCTTTTCGGGGCCATTTCTGATTCATTTTCGGGGCCATTTCTTGGCCAATTTTGGGGCCATATTCGGGGGCATATCGTTGCCATTTTTTGGGTCATTTATGGGCCCTTCTTGAGTCTTTTTTGGGATATTTTTTTGGTCATTTTTGGGCTGTTTTTTTGGTCATTTTTAGGGCTATTTTTGGGTCATTTTTGGGCCATTTCTGGGTCATTTTTGGGGCTATTTTTAAGCTTTTTTGTGTCATTTTCAGGTTATTTTGGAGGTATTTTGGGTCTATTTTTGGGCCATTTTTTGTCCAATTTTTACGTCATTTTTGGGTCATTTATGGAGGGATTTTTTGGTCATTTTTTGGTCGTTCATGGGGCCTTTTAGGGGCTATTTTTTGGGCTATTTTTGAGTCATTTTCATGTTTTTTTGCGTCATTTTTTGGTCCATTTTTTGGTCATTTTTTAGGCCATTTTTGGAGACATTTGGGGCCATTTCTGGGCCATTTTTGGGCCATTTTTCTGTCATTGTTTTGGATCATTTTTAGATCATTTGTGGGCCATTTTTGGGTTTTTTTTGGGGGCTATTTTTTGGTCATTTTTAGGCTATTTTTGGATCATTCTTGGGTCATCTTTTGGTGTGTTTTTGGATGAATTTTTGGGCATGTTTTGGCAATTTTTAAGCTATTTTGGGGTCACTTTTGGGTCCATTTATGGAGTCATTTTTGGAGTCATTTCTGGGCCATTTTCGGGGCCATTTAGGGCCAATATTTGGGTCAATTTCTGATTCATTTTTTTAGTCTTTTGGGCTTATTTTTGGGTCATTTTTTGGGCTTTTTGGCTTATTTCTTGGTCTTTTTTGCGGACTAATCGGGGCATTTTTGTGGCCAATTTAGGGCCTTTTGGGTATTTATGGGGAATTTTTGAGGTCATTTTTGGTTTTTTGTGGCTTTTGGGGCTTTTTTGGTCTTTGCTGGTCATTTTTGGGTCATCTTTGGGGCTATTTTTGAGTATTTTTTGGGTCGTTTTTGGGGCCTTTTATTGGCTATTTTTGAGTCATCTTTAGGGCCATTTCTGTGCCTTTTTGGGTCATTTTTGGGGCCATTTCTCCATCATTTTTGGGGACATTTGTGTGTACATCCGGGCACTGCGGCGGCCATTTTGGTAGTTCGGGACTATTTGCGCATGCGCCGAGTACATCCGGGCACTGCGGCGGCCATTTTGGTAGTTCGGGACCAAGTGCGCATGCGCCGAGTACATCCGGGCACTGCGGCGGCCATTTTGGTAGTTCGGGACCAAGTGCGCATGCGCCGAGTACATCCGGGCACTGCGGAGGCCATTTGGGTAGTTCAGGGCTTACTGAGCATGCGCCGAGTACATCCGGGTACTGCGGCGGCCATTTTGGTAGTTCGGGACAGTGCGCATCCCGCCGATACATCCGGGAATGGCGGCCTTTGTATGTTGGACCAAGTGCGCATGCGCCGAGTACATCCGGGTCCTGCGGCGGCCATTTTTGTAGTTCGGGACTAAGTGCGCATGCGCGGAGTACATCCGGGTACTGCGGCGGCCATTTTGGTAGTTCGGGACCAAGTGCGCTTGCGCGGAGTACATCCAGGCACTGCGGCGGCCATTTTTGAAGTTCGGGACAAAGTGCGCATGCGCCGAGTACATCCGGGCACTGCGGCGGCCATTTTGGTAGTTCGGGACCAAGTGCGCATGTGCGCCGAGTACATCCGTGTACTGCGGCGGCCATTTTGGTAGTTAGGCTTCTGAGATGCGCGGTATCCGGAGCCTTCGGCGGCATTTTGGTAGTTGGGACAAGTGGGTGCGCGAGTATCGGGCACTGGGCGGCCATTTTGGTAGTTCGTCTATTGGATTATTTTGGTCATTTTGGTCTTTTTTGGGATTAGGGTATTTGGGCCATTTTTGGCCATTTTTGGATATTGTTTTGGGCTTTTTAGGTCAATTTTGGGGGCCATTTTTGAGCCATTTCTGGGTCATTTTTTGGGGTTGTTTTAAAGGCTATTTTTGGTGCAATTTCTGGGTCATTTATTGGGGATGTTTTGCATCATTTTACAGCCAATTTTAGGTCATTTTTGGGCCATTTTTGGGGCCCTTTTAGGGCCTTTTTTGGGTCATTTTTGAGCCGTTTTTGGGTCTAGTTTTAGGACTATTTCTGGGTGATTTTCGGAGAGCTTTTGGGCCCGTATTTGGGTCAATTTTTGAGTCATTTTTGGGCGATTTATGGGCCATTTTGGGGTGATTTTTGGGTCATTTTTTGGGCTATTTTTCAGTGATTTATAGGCGGAATTTTGGGTTATTTTACGGCCCATTTTGGCTCATTTTGGAGGCCATTTTTAGGGCCATTTTGGGGCTATTTTTGGGTCAATTTTGGGCCAATTTTTGGGTTATTTTTGGAGCATTTTGGGGGCGTTTTAGGGGCTATTTTTAGGGCCTTTTAGGGTCTATTTTTTGGGCAATTTTTGGGCCATTTTGGGTCATTTTTAGGTCATTTCTTGGGGCTATTTCGAGCCTTGTTTGGGGTCATTTATAGGGGAAATTTTAGATCATTTTATGGCAATTTTGAGTCATTTTAGGCCATTTTGGGGCCTTATTTGGGGCATTTATGGTGCTATTTTGGGATCATTTTGGTCATTTTTGTTGTTTTATCTTTCGATTTTTGTGAGCATTTTGGGTTTTTGAGGCCATTTTATAGTCATTTTTTGGGTGAATTTTTGGTCATTTTATTGCCAGTTTTGTAACCATTTTACGGCCATTTTTGGGTCATTTTTGGATAAATGTTAAGGTCTATTTTGGGGTCATTTTTGGGCAAATTTTTGGTTTATTTTTGGACCATTTCTGGGGCCATTTTTTTGTCAATTTTGCGGCCATTTTTGCGGCCATTTTTGGGTCACTTTTGGGCCAATTTTTGGGTCATTTTTGGACCACTTATGGGGCCATTTTTTTGTCAATTTTGGACTATTTTGGGGCCACTTTGGGGTTCAATTTTGGGGCCACCTTCGGAGCCATTTTGGGCCCATTCTTGGGTCTTTTTTTGGTCATTTTCGGGGCCATTTCTGATTCATTTTCGGGGCCATTTCTTGGCCAATTTTGGGGCCATATTCGGGGGCATATCGTTGCCTTTTTTTGGGTCATTTATTGGCCCTTCTTGAGTCTTTTTTGGGATATTTTTTTGGTCATTTTGGGGCTGTTTTTTGGTCATTTTTAGGGCTATTTTTGGGTCATTTTTGGGCCATTTCTGGGTCATTTTTGGGGCTATTTTTAAGCTTTTTTGTGTCATTTTCAGGTTATTTTTGGAGTTATTTTTGGTCTATTTTTGGGCCATTTTTTGTCCAATTTTTACGTCATTTTTGGGTCATTTATGGAGGGATTTTTTGGTCATTTTTTGGTCGTTCATGGGGCCTTTTAGGGGCTATTTTTTGGGCTATTTTTGAGTCATTTTCATGTTATTTTTTCGTCATTTTTTGGTCCATTTTTTGGTCATTTTTTAGGCCATTTTTGGAGACATTTGGGGCCATTTCTGGGCCATTTTTTGGCCATTTTTCTGTCATTGTTTTGGATCATTTTTAGATCATTTGTGGGCCATTTTTGGGGTTTTTTGGGGGCTATTTTTTGGTCATTTTTAGGCTATTTTTGGATCATTCCTGGGTCATCTTTGGGTGTGTTTTTGGATGAATTTTTGGGCATGTTTTGGCAATTTTTAAGCTATTTTGGGGTCACTTTTGGGTCCATTTATGGAGTCATTTTTGGAGTAATTTCTGGGCCATTTTCGGGGCCATTTAGGGCCCATATTTGGGTCAATTTCTGATTAATTTTTTGAGTCTATTTTGGGCTTATTTTTGGGTCATTTTTGGGCCATTTTTGGGCTATTTCTTGGTCTTTTTTGCGCCACTATCGGGGCCATTTTTTGTGGCCATTTCAGGGCCATTTTTGGGTCATTTACGGGGGAATTTTTGAGGTCATTTTTGGGTCATTTTTGTGGCCTTTTGGGGGCTTTTTTGGTCATTTCTGGGTCATTTTTGGGTCATCTTTGGGGCTATTTTTGAGTAATTTTTGGGTCGTTTTTGGGGCCTTTTATGGGCTATTTTTGAGTCATCTTTAGGGCCATTTCTGTGCCTTTTTGGGTCATTTTTGGGGCCATTTCTCCATCATTTTTTGGGGACATTTGTGTGTACATCCGGGCACTGCGGCGGCCATTTTGGTAGTTCGGGACCAATTGCGCATGCGCCGAGTACATCCGGGCACTGCGGCGGCCATTTTGGTAGTTCGGGACCAAGTGCGCATGCGCCGAGTACATCCGGGCACTGCGGCGGCCATTTTTGTAGTTCAGGGCCTACTGGGCATGCGCCGAGTACATCTGGGTACTGCGGGAAACATTTTGGTAGTTCGGGACGCAATGCGCATGCGCCGAGTAAATCCGGGCCAACTGGCGGCGGCCATTTTGGTGGTTCGGGAGCAATGCGCATGCGCCGAGTACATCCGGGTACTGCGGCGGCCATTTTGGTATTGGGACCAAGTGGCGCATGCGCGGAGTACATTCCGGCACTTCGGCGGCCATTTTGGTAGTTAGGGACCAATTGCGCATGCGCCGAGTACATCCGGACAGTGGGGCAGCCCTATTGGAGTCCGGAGGCGTAGTACGCATGTGCGGAGTACATCCGGGCACTGCGGCGGCCATTTTGGTAGTTCGGGACCAAGTGCGCATGCGCCGAGTACATCCGGGTACTGCGGCGGCCATTTTGGTAGTTCGAGTCTATTTTGGGCTTAATTTTGGGTCATTTTTGGGTCCTTTTTGGGCAATTTCAGGGGCTATTTTGGAGCCATTTTTGAGCCATTTTTGGATCATTGTTTTGGGCCATTTTTAGGTCAATTTTGGGGCCATTTTTGAGCCATTTCTGGGTCATTTTTTGGGGCTGTTTTAAAGGCTATTTTTGGTGCAATTTCTGGGTCATTTATTGGGGATGTTTTGCATCATTTTACAGCCAATTTTGGGTCATTTTTGGGCCATTTTTTGGGGCCCTTTTAGGGCCTTTTTTGGGTCATTTTTGAGCCGTTTTTGGGTCTAGTTTTAGGACTATTTCTGGGTGATTTTCGGAGAGCTTTTGGCCCGTATTTGGGTCAATTTTTGAGTCATTTTTGGGCGATTTATGGGCCATTTTGGGGTGATTTTTGGGTCATTTTTTGGGCTATTTTGGGCCTATTTTCAGTGATTTATAGGCGGAATTTTGGGTTATTTTACGGCCCATTTTGGCTCATTTTGGAGGCCATTTTTAGGGCCATTTTGGGGCTATTTTTGGGTCAATTTTGGGCCAATTTTTGGGTTATTTTTGGACCATTTGGGGGGCCTTTTAGGGGCTATTTTTAGGGCCTTTTAGGGTCTATTTTTTGGGCAATTTTTGGGCCATTTTGGGTCATTTTTAGGTCAATTCTTGGGGCTATTTCGAGCCTTGTTTGGGGTCAATTATAGGGGAAATTTTAGATCATTTTATGGCCAATTTTGAGTCATTTTTAGGGCCATTCTTGGGGCCATTTTTGGGGCCATTTATGGTGCTATTTTGGGATCATTTTGGGTCATTTTTGTGTTTATCTTTCCGTCATTTTTGAGCCATTTTTGGTAATTTTAGGGCCATTTTTGTGTCATTTAGGGCACTATTTTTGGGCCATTTTGGGGTGATTTTTAGGGCTATTTTTGGGTAATTTTTGAGCCATTTTTGGGGCTATTCTGGGCCTATTTTTGGGTCATTTTTAAGGCCATTTTTAGGGCCATTTCAGAGCCATTTTGGGCCCACTTTTGAGTCATTTTTTGGTCATTTTTAGGGCCAGTTTTGGGTCAATTTGGGGCCATTTTTGGGTCATTTTTGAGGCCATTTGGGGCTATTTTTGGGCCATTTTGGGTCATATATGAGGCTATTTTTGGTCGTTGTTTTGGGCCATTTTTGGTCAATTTTGAGGCCATTTTAGAGTCATTTTTGGGTTGAATTTTTGTTCATTTTATGGCCAGTTTTGTAACCATTTTACGGCCATTTTTGGGTCATTTTTGGATAAATGTAAGGTCTATTTTGGGGTCATTTTTGGGCCAATTTTTGGTATTTTGGACATTTTCTGGGGCCATTTTTTGTCCAAATTTGCGCCATTTTGGCGGCCATTTTTGGGTCACTTGTGGGCCAATTTTTGGGTCATTTTTGGCCCACTTATGGGGCCATTTTTTTGTCAATTTTGGACTATTTTGGGGCCACTTTGGGGTTCATTTTTGGGGCCACCTTCGGAGCCATTTTGGGCCCATTCTTGGGTCTTTTTTTGGTCATTTTCGGGGCCATTTCTGATTCATTTTCGGGGCCATTTCTTGGCCAATTTTTGGGCCATATTCGGGGGCATATCGTTGCCATTTTTTTGGTCATTTATGGGCCCTTCTTGAGTCTTTTTTGGGATATTTTTTTGGTCATTTTTGGGCTGTTTTTTGGTCATTTTTAGGGCTTTTTTTGGGTCATTTTTGGGCCATTTCTGGGTCATTTTTGGGGCTATTTTTAAGCTTTTTTGTGTCATTTTCAGGTTATTTTTGGAGGTATTTTGGGTCTATTTTTGGGCCATTTTTTGTCCAATTTTTACGTCATTTTTGGGTCATTTATGGAGGGATTTTTTGGTCTTTTTTGGTCGTTCATGGGGCCTTTTAGGGGCTATTTTTTGGGCTATTTTTGAGTCATTTTCATGTTATTTTTGCGTCATTTTTTGGTCCATTTTTTGGTCATTTTTTAGGCCATTTTTGGAGACATTTGGGGCCATTTCTGGGCCATTTTTGGGCCATTTTTCTGTCCTTGTTTTGGATCATTTTTAGATCATTTGTTGGCCATTTTTGGGGTTTTTTTGGGGGCTATTTTTTGGTCATTTTTAGGCTATTTTTGGATCATTCTTGGGTCATCTTTGGGTGTGTTTTTGGATGAATTTTTGGGCATGTTTTGGCAATTTTTAAGCTATTTTGGGGTCACTTTTGGGTCAATTTATGGAGTCATTTTTGGAGTAATTTCTGGGCCATTTTCGGGGCCATTTAGGGCCCATATTTGGGTCAATTTCTGATTCATTTTTTGAGTCTATTTTGGGCTTATTTTTGGGTCATTTTTGGGCCATTTTTGGGCTATTTCTTGGTCTTTTTTGCGCCACTATCGGGGCCATTTTGTGGCCATTTCAGGGCCATTTTTGGGTCATTTACGGGGGAATTTTTGAGGTCATTTTTGGGTCATTTTTGTGGCCTTTTGGGGGCTTTTTTGGGTCATTTCTGGGTCATTTTTGGGTCATCTTTGGGGCTATTTTTGAGTAATTTTTGGGTCGTTTTTTGGGGCCTTTTATGGGCTATTTTTGAGTCATCTTTAGGGCCATTTCTGTGCCTTTTTGGGTCATTTTTGGGGCCATTCTCCATCATTTTTGGGGACATTTGTGTGTACATCCGGGCACTGCGGCGGCCATTTTGGTAGTTCGGGACCAATTGCGCATGCGCCGAGTACATCCGGGCACTGCGGCGGCCATTTTGGTAGTTCGGGACCAAGTGCGCATGCGCCGAGTACGTCCGGGTACTGCGGCGGCCATTTTGGTGGTCGGGACCAATTGCGCATGCGCCGAGTACATCCGGGTACTGCGGCGGCCATTTAATAGTTCAGGGCTTACTGAGCATGCGCGGAGTACATCCGGGTCCTGCGGCGGCCATTTTGGTAATTCAGGGCCTACTGAGCATGCGCGGAGTACATCCGGGTCCTGCGGCGGCCATTTTGGTAGTTAGGGATCCAGTGCGCATGCGCGAGTACTCGGGCACTGCGGCGCCTTTTGGTAGTTGGGACCAAGTGCGCATGCGCGAGTACATCCGGGTACTGCGGCGGCCATTTTTGGTAGTTGGGACCAGTGCGGCATGCACCGAGTACCATCCGGGCCACTGCGCGGCCGATATTTGTAGTTCGGGACCAAGTGCGCATGCGCCGAGTACATCCCGGGCACTGCGGGCGGCCATTTGGTAGTTCGGACCAATTGCGCATGCCGCCGAGTACTCCGGGCACGCGGCGCCATTTTTGGGTGTTCGGACCAATTGCGCATGCGCCGAGTAACCCGGGTACTGCGGCGGCATTTTTGGTAGTTCGGCGACCAAGTGCGCATGCGCCGGTACATCCGGGCACTTCGGCGGCCATTTTGGTAGTTCGGGACCAAGTGCGCATGCGCCGAGTACATCCGGGTACTGCGGCGGCCATTTTGGTAGTTCGAGTCTATTTTGGGCTTAATTTTGGGTCATTTTTGGTCTTTTTTGGGCAATTTCAGGGGCTATTTTGGAGCCATTTTTGAGCCATTTTTGGATCATTGTTTTGGGCCATTTTTAGGTCAATTTTGGGGCCATTTTTGAGCCATTTCTGGGTCATTTTTTGGGGCTGTTTTAAAGGCTATTTTTGGTGCAATTTCTGGGTCATTTATTGGGGATGTTTTGCATCATTTTACAGCCAATTTTGGGTCATTTTTGGGCCATTTTTGGGCCCTTTTAAGGGCCTTTTTTTGGGTCATTTTGAGCCGTTTTTGGGTCTAGTTTTAGGACTATTTCTGGGTGATTTTCGGAGAGCTTTTGGGCCCGTATTTGGGTCAATTTTTGAGTCATTTTTGGGCGATTTATGGGCCATTTTGGGGTGATTTTTGGGTCATTTTTTGGGCTATTTTGGGCCTATTTTCAGTGATTTATAGGCGGAATTTTGGGTTATTTTACGGCCCATTTTGGCTCATTTTGGAGGCCATTTTTAGGGCCATTTTGGGGCTATTTTTGGGTCAATTTTGGGCCAATTTTTGGGTTATTTTTGGACCATTTGGGGGCCTTTTAGGGGCTATTTTTAGGGCCTTTTAGGGTCTAATTTTTGGGCAATTTTTGGGCCATTTTGGGTCATTTTTAGGTCATTTCTTGGGGCTATTTCGAGCCTTGTTTGGGGTCATTTATAGGGGAAATTTTAGATCATTTATGGCCAATTTTGAGTCATTTTTAGGGCCATTCTTGGGGCCATTTTTGGGGCCATTTATGGTGCTATTTTGGGATCATTTTGGGTCATTTTTGTGTTTATCTTTCCGTCATTTTTGAGCCATTTTTGGGTAATTTTAGGGCCATTTTTGTGTAATTTAGGGCACTATTTTTTGGCCATTTTGGGGTGATTTTTAGGGCTATTTTTGGGTAATTTTTGAGCCATTTTTGGGGCTATTCTGGGCCTATTTTTGGGTCATTTTTAAGGCCATTTTTAGGGCCATTTTCAGAGCCATTTTGGGCCCACTTTTGAGTCATTTTTTGGTCATTTTTTAGGGCCAGTTTTGGGTCAATTTGGGGCCATTTTTGGGTCATTTTTGAGGCCATTTTGGGGCTATTTTTGGGCCATTTTGGGTCATATATGAGGCTATTTTTTGTCGTTGTTTTGGGCCATTTTTGGTCAATTTTGAGGCCATTTTAGAGTCATTTTTGGGGTGAATTTTTTGGTCATTTTATGGCCAGTTTTGTAACCATTTTTCGGCCATTTTTGGGTCATTTTTGGGTAAATTTTAAGGTCTATTTTGGGGTCATTTTTGGGCCAATTTCTGGGTTATTTTT